>BLAZ01000921.1:552688-555188 GCA_014633955.1 Acropora tenuis
CCAATTTATTTCAAATAAAGATTGAAACAAACATTTTCACGGATAAGTCCATAGTGAAAACTCCCGCTCTTTCTTCAAATCAGAAGACATGATCATATCCTGAGCCAAATTTGACAGGAAATTTACTGATGTGCATATGAAAGAGTTAACGTCAGCCAATTGTGTATGTGTGTATTGGAACTGTACTTTCTATTCAGTTTAGCTGAGCCAAGTGCATAGTTAGTTACCTGATTTAATTTGTCTCTTTTTAATCCTAGTTAAGCATAGATGCTCAATTATTGTTCCCTAATGTTCAAACTGTCTTAGGAGCAACACAAAGGTGGTTTCCTTACGCTGAAACCTAGCAAAACAAGTTAAAAATAGCTCAGGACAAAATCACCCACTTTTTGTATTTTTTTTGCACAATATTCCTTCCTCAAAGCATTATCTGCTCTGAAAATTTTGCACAATTTCTGTTTTTTTAATAATTATTGTACCATTTCAGAAGGCCTTAACAAAGTGCAAAGTTCAATTTTTCTTAAGTTTGAGCTTTGTAGACTAGTAGTTTCACTCTGTTGTCTGGAGTGAACCTAATTTGCCTGGAGGTAAAAAGTATTTATTTCAAAATTACATATGAAGGTGAAAAGCCCTGTTCCAAAATTAATGGGGAAAAAAATGTAACTCAGCCTTAGTTTTCTTGATCTTCACAAAAAAAATTATAACTTTTTACTGTCAAGGTTTGAAATGCATCAAAAATTAAAATGCGTAATTTAAATTATAATGTTATATTCTTGTTTTTCTTGAAAGCAAAAAGATTTTAACTTTTCTTTTGTTAAAGCTGTAATAAACATAACATTTTTAACATGAAAACTATTTTCAGCATTCAATCTGTTCATCACATATTTTGCATGAAAAACAAGGTTTCAAAAAATTATACTGGCCTAATAGGATAGGAGAAACTTCTAAGAACAATGCAAATGTATGCTATCATGTAAGGATGAGCGCAGATGGTAAAGAAGCTCATCAGGACTTGTTCCAGTCATGCTTAGAGCACAGCATACATTTGAATTCAGTCAACCCGTGCCTTCTCCTTCGTTTTATAGATTGATTCCAAGGATTTACCAGTTTGTAAGCAATACAATTTCCTAAAAATTTATTCGGAGGTAGAATGATATGCCATGGAAAAAAGCTGAAAGTTCACAAAATCAGCAGTGAAAATTTTTCAAGCAAAATAGTTAGTTAGTCAGGAGCCTGGATCATCTCTGGACTCTCGTTGTGCTTTTTTCATGCTAAGCAATTGCTCTAGTTCACCCATAACTTGATGGTTGCACACACCTCAAACTAAAATAAAAATTGTAAAATGAAGTAGTGTGTTGTGTTGGTTGTCCTTGAGAAAAGCAAGAAGTATAACAAGGAAAATATGAATGATGAAATTATTATGGCACAAATGATGTATTTCAGTTAATACACAAGATAATACATGTCTTTATATTGCCGTTCATCAAATTGTGTTAATAACAACGAAGGGTAAAGATTAGTGAGAAGAAAATTTGGTTTACCGTTGAGTAAAGAGTTCAAACAAAGTATTCAGAGATGTAGGATAAATTTTACTCCCACAGCTTCTTGACTACCTCACGGGCAGACATTTCATAATCAATCCTCTACACAAATTATTAAGTGGTTGTAAAAAAATAGTATTAGAGTGTGTAAAATAATCATTGTTTGCATTCCATAAGCAGAGAAGAAGTTTCTGTGATGTATTCTAACGAAGAGGCACTATCTATATATTGAGTAGGTTCTGAGCTGGCATGCTAAAAGTTTCTCTGAACTACAGATCTATGCAAACATTACTACATAAGTTACAGGTGAATTTGATCACTTCTGATGACTTTTGCATGACCTCCATGTGATTTTCTCATGTCCCACTTCTTTATGTTAGTTCATACGTAAAAGTCATGTATTTGAACTGCGGGTTCAAACAAATTTTGAAGTGTGTGATCCTTGCAGTTGTTTTAAAAGCTACTTTTGTAGTTATGTAGAAGGCCTGAAAAATTCAGGCCTGAACGGGATTTGCTGGTTGTTATGTGTGTGGGTTGATAATAAACCTTTAGATGATGGGTATAGCTCTATATAATTAATTTTTATGATGTTGATACACCGAAGTTACGTACATGTATTTGAACTGCGAATTGAAACAAGTTTGAAGTCGGGTGTGTGATCCTCGTAGTTCTTTTAATGCTATTTATGTGGGACTTCCCCATTACTACATTAGTAGTGTTAAAAGAACTGCAAGGATCACACACCTCAACCTTTCCACTCCTTTGACATATTACTCCAAACATTCAAATATATTTTTATCACCTCATTGCAGTTATCAAAACAAAAAAGTTGTCAATAGCAAAGAAAAGATGTCTGCGGTTTGATCAAAAATGATTTATTGAAAATCATTACTGTATTACCTGTGTATAGACCCTATTCATAATATAAATGGCAGCTGTTTTATTATTTTTCTGTTATTGTG
>BLAZ01000921.1:607190-612190 GCA_014633955.1 Acropora tenuis
TCTACCTTGCAGAGTGTACTACAGCCTTGGGTTTAGAGGATTTGAGAATACAGGACTCACAACTAACAGCACTGTCCTATTATGAAAGTTTGTCCATTGGGGGCGGCAAGGCCGTTGACACAAAACCCGAATGTGCACGTCTCAACCATAATAGTTGTGCTTGGTGTGCCCCACGTAGAAATGGCCAATACCTACAAGTGGACTTGCGTCGTGATTTTAATATAACTGGTATTGCAACTCAAGGATTTGAAGCTCTAAGCGATTACTATGTGATGAGGTACGAAGTCTCTCACAGCAGAGATGGACTTAAGTGGAGTACCTCTCCAGTGAGTATTAACTTGACCTAACTCGTTAAATCAATAACAATACAACTGTCAGTGACGAATTGATAACACTGATACTAATATTTATAGTGATATTAATAACAACTACAGCAACCACAATTTCCCGCCCATGAAAAAAAGAGTTTAAAATTTTGAAGATAATAGATGAGAGACGGAAGAATCAACCTTGCCTGTTCCAAACAATACCATTACCACCTTATGCATCTGGTTGCTTACATGCTGCAACATGCCATAAAAATGGTCCAAACATGCCTTTCCACAGTATAATTTCCACAATGTCATTTAGATCTTGCTTCACTAAATTAATGTTCTTCGTCTGTCATTGATTGATATTCTAATGATGACGATCTTATTCATTGTGAATTATCATGCATAAACACTCTAGGGTATAATTTAGTTAGAAAGCTCAGGAACAGAGAACAGTTTGTTTCAAGTATGAAGATGATGGGGAATCTCTTCTCTTGTTTCCAGTTTCTTTTGTAAAAAGAAATAAAAATAAAGAAGTCAAAATGTCTTTATACGTCTGATTAGCAAGCTTTTATGTGGACTTGTGAATTCCTAGTGGCTTGTGAACTTTTCACTATGATAAGTAATCATTTGGCTTAAAATTAATAAAGATAATATCGGTAGTTTATGTTCGTAAGAATGAAAATAAGGTTGGAAAATTCAAATGTGAAAGTTTTGTGCATAATTTTTATAAACAATAGCAATTTTTATGGGATTTCCTTCCAGTTTGTTTCTCAGTTTGTTAGAACGTAATTGTCACTTTTCAATAAAAAACTGCGGTACAACTTTTCTTTTCTCTAAAGTCTCAGTAGATTTTTCAAGCAGTGTAATGCCCTACAAATTGAGGAGACTACAAATCTAACCATTAAATCATGACAAATGAAATCAGATCTTGGTTTTGATAAAAGGAGAGCACCCTGTGTCAAACATCTCTCTAAAAGCAGAGTATATCGAAAAACAACAAACTCAATCCACACATTTTATAGAATAATTGAGGCCAATCTGAACTCTGGCTTCATGGATGGAACCACTATGCTAACCCTATGACATTAAATGAAATTGCCCTTGATGTACAAAAGGATTAAGAAGGTGAAAATTCAGTCACACATACAAACTGTTAAAAAGGTCCATTACATGATGGACTCCTTGTATCTTATTGATACTTGAAAGATCATTAACCAGGATGCTTATCATTTTATGTGGAGAAGAAGGATACCAGATATTCAATGGTGCCTACACTTTTTCCTCATCACTTCACGACGTGGGTTTTTCACCAGGTTTTAAGACTGACCACTCCCTCATAACACTACATATTTTTAACAACAAAAATCCCAAGGGACATGGCCTCTGGAAGCTAAATACATCCTCTTTAATAAATTTTAAGGGACTAAAACTTATGAAATAAAAAAAACTGCTTAATTTTAGTTTTTCGTCACATTGCAGGGGGTAATGAGGGGAAATCATGATGGCAGATCAGTGGTGAGGCATAACTTCAGGCTACCAGTGTATGCAAGGTATATCAGAGTCTATCCTATGGCATACAGGTACAGAATCTGTATGAGAATGGAGCTGTATGGCTGCATAAACTGTAAGTAATCAATATGCGTCTTTTCTCTCTCGTTTTTGATCAAAATTATGAAAAGTAAATGGTCAGGCAAGCTGCCAGTTTTGTGTGTGCTTACTTGAGTGATGACATTTGGAGCAGATGACACGCTGCCAACCCTTCAGTGAATGCTCTACATGAAAAAAAAAGAGCTAAGGATAATATTATTATTGCCATAAATACGTAACTGGTGGCCATGCCCATTATTTGTACTGTACATTCTATTATGAATAACTGTTTAATTTTATGTTTTCTACCTTTTTGTAGTCTCCTCTGCTCTGAGCACAACACCTTCATCTACAAGTCAGCGTGGTACAAATAATGCAACACCTGAAAACGTTCCACCAACCACTCGAACAACAGCTGCATCAAACGCAGAAAAGCCAATGCTTCTAATTATAAGTCATTCAGCTTCAGGTAAATATAATTACTGTAGGAACATTAGTATCTTTTGAGGTGCCATATATCAAAAGATGTCATGTTAAGGCGTGAGAATGGAGCTGTATGGCCGCTCAAACTGTTAGTTATTAATATGCAGCTTTTCCTTTTCTTTTTTGAGCAAATGAAAAGTAAATGGTCAGTCAAGCTGCCAGTTTTGTGGGTGTTTACTTGAGTAATGACACGTGAAGCAGGGAACTCGCTGCTCACCGTTATAATCATTATTATTACTGTGATAAAAAATAAACAGCTTTTCCTCTACCTTGCAGAGTGTAATAGTGCCTTAGGTGTAGAAGATTTGAGACTACAGGACTCACAGCTACACAACTTATAAAACTTTATAAAAAATAAACTCTTTTTTCTCTCCCTTGCAGAGTGTAGTGGTGCCTTGGGTTTAGAGGATTTGAGAATAGAGGACTCACAACTAACAGCACAGTCCTATTATAAAAGTTTGTCCATTGGGGGTGGCAGGTCAGTTGGCACAGAACCGAAATGTGGACGTCTCAACCATAATAGTTGTGCTTGGTGTGCCCCACGTGGAAATGGCCAATACCTACAACTGGACTTGCGTCGTGATTTTATAATAACTGGTATTGCAACTCAAGGATTTGAAGCTCTTAGTGATTACTATGTGAGGAGGTACAAAGTCTCTCACAGCAGAAATGGACATACGTGGAGTACCTTTCGGGTGAGTATTAACTTGATCTAACTGTTAAATCAATAACAATGCAACTGTCAGTGACAAATTGATAACACTGATACTAATATTTATAGTGATATTAATAACAACTACAGAAACCACAATTTCCCCCCCATGAAAAAAAGAGTTTAAAATTTTGAAGATAATAGATGAGAGACGGAAGAATCAACCTTGCCTGTTCCAAACAATACCATTACCACCTTATGCATCTGGTTGCTTACATGCTGCAACATGCCATAAAAATGATCCAAACGTGCCAATTTCCACAGTATAATTTCCACAATGTCATTTAGATCTTGCTTCACTAAATTAATGTTCTTCGTCTGTCATTAATTGATATTCTAATGATGATGATCTTATTCATTGTGAATTATCATGTAAAAACACTCTAGGGTATAATTTAGTTAGAAAGCTCAGGAACAGAGAACAGTTTGTTTCAAGTATGAAGATGATGGGGAATCTCTTCTCTTGTTTCCAATTTCTTTTGTGAAAAGAAATAAAAATAAAGAAGTCAAAATGTCTTTATCTGTCTGATTAGCAAGCTTTCATGTGGACTTGTGAATTCCTAGTGGCGGCTTGTGAACTTTTCGCTATGATAAGTAATCGTTTGGCTTAAAATTAGTAAAGATAATATTGGTAGTTTATGTTCGTAAGAATGAAAATAAGGTTGGAAAATTCAAATGTGAAAGTCTTGTGCATAATTTTTATAAACAATGGCAATTTTTATGGGATTTCCTTCCAGTTTGTTTCTCGTTTTGTTAGAACGTAATCGTCACTTTTTAATAAAAAACTGCAGTACAACTTTTCTTTTCTCTAAAGTCTCAGTAGATTTTTCAAGCAGTGTAATGCCCTACAAATTGAGGAGACTACAAATCTAACCATTAAATCATGACAAATGAAATCAGACCTTGGTTTTGATGACAAGGTAAAAGGAGAGCACCCTGTGTCAAACATCTCTCTAAAAGCGGACTATATCGAGAAGCAACAAACTCAATCCACACATTTTATAGAATAATTGAGGCCAATCTGAACTCTGGCCTCATGGATGGAACCACTGTGCTAACCCTATGACATTAAATGAAATTGCCCTTGATGTACAAAAGGATTAAGAAGGTGAAAATTCAGTCACACATACAAACTGTTAAAAAGGTCCATTACATGATGGACTCCTTGTATCTTATTGATACTTGAAAGATCATTAACCAGGATGCTTATCATTTTATGTGGAGAAGAAGGATACCAGATATTCAATGGTGCCTACACTTTTTCCTCATCACTTCACGACATGGGTTTTTCACCAGGTTTTAAGACTGACCACTCCCACATAACACTACGTATTTTTAACAACAAAAATCCCAAGGGACATGGCCTCTGGAAGCTAAATACATCCTCTTTAATAAATTTTAAGGGACTAAAACTTATGAATTAAAAAAAAAAACTGCTTAATTTTAGTTTTTCGTCGCATTGCAGTGGGTAATGATAGGAAATCATGATGGCAGATCAGTGGTGAGGCATACCTTCAGTTTACCAAAGTATGCAAGGTACATTAGAGTCTATCCTCTGGCATACAGGTACAGAATCTGTATGAGAATGGAGCTGTATGGCTGCTCAAACCGTAAGTTATCAATATGCGTCTTTTCCCTCTTGTTTTTGATCAAAATTATGAAAAGGAAATGGTCAGGCAAGCTACTAGTTTTGTGTGTGCTTACTTGAGTGATGACATTTGGAGCAGATGACACGCTGCCAACCCTTAAGTGAATGCTCTACATGAAAAAAAAGAGCTAAGAATAATATTATTATTGCCATAAATACGTAACTGGTGGCCATGCCCATTATTTGTACTGTACATTTCATTATGAATAACTGTTTAATTTTATGTTTTCTACCTTTTTGTAGGCTCTTCTGCTCT
>BLAZ01000921.1:617190-619690 GCA_014633955.1 Acropora tenuis
AGTGCGACAACTGAAAATGTTCCACCAACCACTAAAACAACAGCTGCATTAAGCACTGAAAAGCCAATGATGATTCATTCCACTGCAGGTATAGAAATTAATATAACGGTAGGAATATCAGTAACTTTTGACGTGCCGAAAAGTGTATTTTTCGAATGATTATAGTTCCTGCAAACTAGAATTACTTGCACTGAAGTGGGCTGTCACAGAGAAGTTCAGTAGTTACCTGTAGGGAACAAACTTCGTGGTGTACACAGACAACAATCCCCTCAGTCACCGTCAGTTAGCCAAGCTAGGAGCAGTGGAACAGAGATGGGCTGCTGAACTAGCGTTGTTTTACTTTAAGATTAAGTACCGCCCTGGTAGAGTTAATGGGAATGCACTGGCACTTTTGAGAGTAGTACATGGAAATCTTGAAAAGGAAATCGCTCACGCCGATGATTTAGCAGAGATCCAATTGGAAAACATCAGTGTCACGCAATCCATCCAGTTCCAGTTAAACTAAGGGAGTTGGTGATGGCCTGCACCTCCTAAGAACAAGTGAGTACCAACATCCCAGGGGGCAACATTCACTAGCCTACCCTCTCTCAGCCCAGGTGAGTTACAGGAGATGCAGATTGCAGACCCCGTCATTAGTCACCTCCACTACTACTGACAACAGAATTGCAAACCCACCCTCCAAGAGAGAAAAGGAGAAACAAGGTATGTTGTGACATTGCTCAACCAATGGGGCAAAATTGAAGAGGAAAATGGTATATATTTTATCGAGTCATTCATGATCCCCAATGCAGCCTACGAAAACACTTGGTCCTTCCCAAGAGGCTTAAAGAAAAAGTACTCACCAGCTTACATGATGGTATGGACCACCAAGGAACAGAGCGAACGTGACATCTGATAAGGGACCGTTTCTCTTGGCCAGGAATACACAGAGATGTTGAAGAATGGATAAAGAAATGTGAAAGATGTACCTTGTCTAAACCAGCCATGAGAAACCTCCTAGCAGATAGACCTCTAGAAGTTTTTACAATCGATTTTACTCTGTTAGAGATGGTACAGAGAAAGTTTTGGTGATGACAGATGTCTTCACGAAATTCACACAAGCAGTTCCTACCAGAGACCAACGGGTCAGCACAGCAGCTTAAGTAAACCTTAGAGAATGTTTTTTTTTTTAAGTATGGCGTCCCCCGAAGAATCCACCGCGATCAGGGAAGAAGTTTTGCGAATACAGTGATCACTGAACTCTGTAAGCCGTACGACATCTAGAAGTCGCTTACTACTCCTTATCGCCCAAAGGCAATGCCCAACGTGAAAGAATTATCAGAATTATGCAAAACCTGTTGCATTCACTGCCACCAGAAAAGAAAAGAAAGTGGCCAGGGTATTTCCCAGAACTTCTTTATGCCTGTAACGTGGTGCCTCGTAAGTCCACCAGCTACCCTCCATATTATCTGATGTTCGTAACCCCAGCTTACCACTAGACCTAATGCTTAGAGCTTACAAAAAGGATCCACCTGAGTCAGAGGGGCTGGCGTCCCACCAAGGCAGGCTGGGAGATGCTTACGTCAAAGCAGGGGAGCATCTCAGGCAGCAAGCAGATGCTCGGAAGCCATCAGCAACAAGAATACTAATGACCAGCAAATTGAGAAAGGCTAGTTTTTCTATATACGCAGCAATGCCCAGGGCCAAAACAATATCCAGGATGCTTGGGATCCTACTTTGTACAAAGTTCAAGAGACGCCAGGATCGACATGAGCTATGTATACAGTTGTTCCGGCTCCTGGGAATGGACCCAGCAAGAGAGTTCATAGGACCGTGATGGATCACCGTGATGAGACCATGTCATGGGCAGGTACAGACATGCCTTGACATCAGTCCAACGGTCCAGACAGATCCCCCCCCCCCCAAAAAAAAAAAGCGAGAGGTAACGCAATGCCTTCTGAACCCCAAGATAAAGAAGAGCAATTCTTCGTGATGAGACAATATCCCCGTCCCGTCTTGGACGGACCACCTCCAGAACCCTGTGAGCCTGTGAACCCACCAGAAGAATCAGAAGCTAGTGAACCCCCAGCCTCAGAAACGCCAATTGGAGCGACCACAGAAGATTCGGCACCCCCACTTGCAGAGCCCCTCTGGGACACGACCCGGAGATGCTCAACCCGGACAACAGCAGGACAACATTCTAATCCCCATATAGCTCCAAGATCTACAGTAAATAACCCAGTGACATTCACTGTTAAAGACTTTCCAGTATATTTTGTTTTGTTACTTTGGCTTTTAGCATATAGCTTTTGCTACAGCATGTTAGTTAGTTAGTTAAGCCTTGTTGTGATCTGTCAAGGGCGATGACCTAAGCTTGGAAGGAATGTAACCAAGCCGATAGTTAGCTCACAAAGCATTTTCTTTTCGGTGTTATTTTTGCGGTTCTGTTTATCATTTCCCCTCGGAATGCATTTTATTAGTTCTGCTTTGTGCTTAGCCGCGTTTCATCTAGCTCTGTGAT
>BLAZ01000922.1:23980-26480 GCA_014633955.1 Acropora tenuis
CGTAAAGGATGTTAGTATTACGTTGAAGTGGTCATGATTTGCTACATTTATGAGTGGTTTGTTAAGAATTTGGTCAAGATAAATTGGTTAAGGTGCATGGACCTGTGATGAAACCAGGTGCGCCACAATAACACAAAACATCCCTAATAATGAACAACAGATATTATGGTACCACGTTAACCGGAACTTAATTTGCTATTGCCGCAAGATTCCACTGCCAAAGCTCACCTGCCCCAATGACACGAAGATGCGTGCAACATTTATTGAGCGATGCAAAAAATGAATACTACTGTAAATTTGTTGTTAACAAACACTGTTATTATTGTTAGTGATATTAACGAAGGGAAAAGGAGAATAATTTGAAGAATTCACAAAATTCGCTCAATTACTTTAACCTAAAAGGCTCCAGAAAACTATTAGTGCTTACTAGCTTGCAAAGATACCTTGTGCGAGCTACCCGGGTCCTTAGCTTCCTCCTTACCTCCGTCACGCTGCTTATCCAGCTGCACAGATTTTTTAACTGAAGACATAACCAGCAAAAACTGTTGTTTTAACAGCCTGTCTTTAAAAATTTATGTAAAGTAGAGAGCGTTGGGACTCACAAACAAAATATCAATTAGACCAACTTCTCCGCCGACTGCAAATTGCTTTTAAAGTAATCTGTCAAGCAGCTATTGTTGTGGAAGATATTTACGTGAGGCTTATCCAATTGATCAACTGCGATATGTATTTTCTAACGCCAATGGTCTTCATACAGCAGTTTTTTATATATTCTGCATTAATGTGAAGGAAGATCCTCTAAGACAAACCACGCCTTTGATAATAAGGTCATGCGGTAATTACAGCACTTACCCCATAAGCAAGAAATCGAATATACTGCAAGAACAAGAACAACAAGAATAACTTTATTCATCCCTTATTTCGATTAAATTAAATTAAATTAAATTACAATGATATACATTATAAGTTATCCTGAAAAGTTGAAGGGTAACTGACAACATGAAATAACTTTAGATAGTAGTTATAAATACTAGCAAAAGCTTAACTTAACTTTCTTTTAAAGGCTCTTTGCATAAGCTTGACCAATGGCGTTAATGCAATCGATGTGCATTAAATACATTTCCTCTATAGCTCAAGATAACATTGATGCCCTATTGAAAGAAAGTTGTTTAAAGGCGGAACAGTTTGAGCCACATTAATTTCTTCCACTCGACTAAACTCTGTTGGGAGCATAGGCTAACCATGCAGAGTCGTTATAAACTGACAGAACAAATCAGGATAGTCTTTCCGAAGCATCAAGCATTCCTTATACACAGCGCTAACCTTTTCCTACAATAAGGGTATAAATGCAGCTGTAACCAGCATCGATAGACAGTGTCAATTCCCTTTTCAAGACAGTTACACTTTAACAGGCACTGGAGAATTTGACTTTCAAAACTTGATACAGAATCCGAGATTCTGTACGCTTATTGGTGAAAAGAATTCAGGGGTGTTATTTCCAAGAGTTGAACTATTCCTTTGTCGCTGAATCCAAAAACAAGAAACTGAAAAGGATAACTACTTTGTTTTTATTCGCCTAACGAGTGGCTCTCACTGAATGGGAACGAAGCTGCGAGGTGAGGAAGCTTTTCTTTTCGTTCAGTAACCATCTGGGAAAAAATGATCGCTGTCCAACTTGGTCTGTGAATTTGAAGGATCTAGTACTAGTTATCAGGTTGATAAGTTATATCCCTTACCGAGATCTTCGTAGTTGTTTGATCTGAATTTACTGCCGGAATCGGTAGGATCTCGTGCTCTTCGTTACCAAGTCAAGTGCTGTGGTTTGCAGATAGAGCTGAGCTAGAACTCTATCTCAGTAAGTAAAATTTGTAAACAGGTGATATGAACCTGGCTATAGGAACACTTTAAAATTAAAATTAATCCGGTCACCATGGTTGATTTTCTAAATACAACCACATTACCTACCTGTAAGGATTGAGTTCGCTTTGCATCTCCGCCCGCTGACTGCCGATCTCAATTTCAAAATCTGATTGGTCAGGGCCTAGGGTGAAGTCTTGTTCAGTTTCATCATCAATGCAAAGCGGTGGTATGTTTGGACCTTCAGAGTTCAGAATTCTTTGCACTAAAATTCAACCGAACTCCGAAAACAACCGAAAGACCACTAACAGTGGTATAATCTGTAACCATTGAAATTTAAAAGGAACCTGAGGGACTCTTACTTTCCAACAAAATTAATTGCTATATAAGATCACTATTTTGCTATACACTTACTTTCAATATAAGTTACTAAAGAAAGCGAAATAAAAGACTCTAAATAATACAATTACTTCATTTTTCGATGCTCTAAAAATAAAAAAAAAGCAGTAATAACGCTTTTTGTTCAAGTTTATGTCTGATCACTCTTCACATAAATGGATTTCAATAATGACACTTAACAAGTACCCTCAGGTGACCGCTAGCTAACAGGTGCATGGGTTGAGGAGTACGTAAACCGTTTGGA
>BLAZ01000922.1:45387-50387 GCA_014633955.1 Acropora tenuis
AGTATTTTCTGATCCTTCTATTAATGTTGTGGATACAGTAGAATTCAGTTTTGCAATTATTGTTGTTAACATTCGTTGCAAGTGGAGGTTAGGTGCCCAAAGACAACTCTACAACTGGCGAGCAACCCAACCCCTGCAGGATGGAACCACCCCTGTGGCCAGCAGTATCCACAACCCAGCCATGAGCCCCCACCCCAACGCAGGGACAAACAAGACAAAATAAGACAACACTAACAGTCGCACTGAAAGAGATTCAGTGGAAGCCGATAAAATAAGGCTAAAGCCAAATAATAATAACAATAATAGTAATAAAGAAAACCATCCAAATCAAGGAATGACCAAAATAATAATAATCATAATAATGATAATAATGGGAGGGAGGGACGGGGAACACAAACGCATACACACCCACCCCTACAACGCTCTGCTAACCACACAGTAAAATACTGTCAAGCTGCCTGCGTGATGAGTAGGCGGCTGACCATTGCTAAAGGATAGACCTTAGCAACCAGAGCCGCTGAGCGCACGCACCGCAGATAGGGGTGTTGTAATAGGACTGAAAATGCCTTGAGAAACAACACAACGCTAAAAACAACGCTAAGAATACAAGGCAACGCTAAGACGCAACACAACGCTAACAATGCAATACAACACTAAGATGCAACGCAATCCTAAGACGCAACGCAACGCTAAGATGCAATGCATGCTACGACGCACCGCTAAGATGTAATGCCAGGGCTAAACCACAACGCCCCCCTGGTATAATGCTTGCTCCTTGTTGTTAAAGTGTAACAACATTCGTCGCAAGTGGAGGTTAGGTGCCCAAAGACAACTCTACATTTGGCGAGCAACCCAACCCCTGCAGGATGGAACCACCCCTTTGGCCAGCAGAATCCACAACCCAGCCATGAGCCCCCGCCCAAGCAGAAGGGAACCTTCGAGTGCAACTTGGAGCAAGAGGGCTTGTGGCAAAAAGCCACAGCCCCACACCCCAAACTAAACCTGAGGCACCCAACAGTCCAGTTCCCGTAACATACCTCCTACTGTAGTAACTGGCTGGTAACCTGTACAATCGATGAGATAGGGGCTCTAATGTAGACTTTATGCATCACTGAACCAGCGGCTCAGGGTTTTGATGAGATGATCTGGTACTCCACATGAGGCTGCAGTGGTGGCTGCACCAATTTGAAAACCGTGCTCAGAGTAAGTCCTGAAATAACCAGCAGAGTGCAGGATGTGTTGGACTTTGGAAGCCAAAATTTGGCGAGATAAAGGTCTTCCATCTCTGAGAAGGAACAACGGTCCAGGGGCCTCTCCACACACATGCAAATAGCGGCTAATGCCCGCAAGAGGACACATGTCAGAGTTACCCTTCCCTAAATAGATGTCACAACCTGAACGGAATGGTTCAGTTTTTGAACAATTGATGTGGATCTTAAGACATGATGGATTCAATGAGCAATCAACTTGTAGATCACGGACCGATAGATGAATGTCTAGGTCAAAAGTGGAGTTCACAGTGAATTCCCCTGCACGGAGAAAACCGAGGAAACCCTCCCAACAGGCTGCCCACAGCATTATGTGATCCGCATTGTTAAGGTCCAAGGCCTTTTGGAGGACTCTCATTAAATCCATTGTGAAAGGAAGACGGGATGGGATTGGCGAACCCTGTACACGCTTGATGCCTCGAAGGAGGGGTTGTAACTGAAGGCAGTTAACCAAGGGGTCTGGCAAACCATTGTCGATGTGAAGGGAGCAGACCGCTGATAGGTAAACTTTGACTGTCGCATGAGAGAAACTATCTGCCAAAAACGTGCAGAAACGCATCAGGAACTGCTCGTCAGCTGGAAGAGGGAAACCAGAGGGGCCAAGTCGGCCATCCTGACGACAGAAGGCAAGGTATCGACGTTGAACTGAAAGATAGAGGCGCCGTGTGGAAGGTACCAGGCCCTGCGTGAGGAAGAACCTGCATCTGTCCATTAGACTACTTGGAGGTCGGCCAAGAGCGATGGTGGAATTGGAGTTGCTTCCTGATCTGCCCAAGGGGCCAAATGTCTGAAGCACTGGAACTGGAAAAGAGAAAGAGAGCCATCTATCGAGTTGTTCCTACCCTGAACAGAAGAAGATGTGAAGGAGAAGGAGTGACGCACAGCCAGTAGAGAAAGATAACGCAATAACGCCATTAAATGTGGGTCTCTAGAAGTCCCTGATTTTAGAACAGACACCACAGCCTCATTATCGCACCAAAACTCCACTCTCCTGGAAGCCCAGGAGGGGCCTCACAGGTGAGCAGCCACAACCACCGGAAAAAGCTCTTTGTAGGCGATAGACAAAGGGACTTGCGATGCTGACCAAGAGCCAGAAAACCAATGGCACTGAAAGATAGCTCCATAACCAAGAGAACCCGCAGCATCACAAAACCTGGAAGTCTGGAATGGGAGCCCATGTAGGGGTAAGGAATAAACCCAGACCATCCAACACCCAGAATAGTTCCTGCCACCACAACAGGTCAAACCTGAACTCCCTGCTCAGTCTGATAGGATGGTTGTCGCGCCAGAATGCACACAAGAGGGTTATCATGCGCCTGAGAAACGTCCGTCCTTGAGGAGCAATCTTACATGCGTGATGCAGATGGCCGATAAGGGACTCCAGCTCCTTTCTCCTGCAAACCTGCTTTCGGGACCAGACCTCTAGCAATGCAATGATGTGGGTACGCTTTTTGGGGGGAGACGGGCCTGGAGCTTCACAGAGTCTAGTTCAATCACCAATATGGTTAAGCACGTGGTCGGTCCTTCCAATTTGTCCGGGTGTAAAGGTAAGCCCTTGATCATGATACCATCAATGAACTCGTCGATAGTTACATACTGCACTGAATAGGGGAGTCGTGGTATGCCGTCATTGACACGGTGCCCCGGAGCAGAGGAGAGATCTAGGATGAGTCGCCACTTGCCAGGCTGATTGTTCTTTGGTATTACCCCAAATCGGCCTAGGGAACGCGTCCAAATTTCGGTTGTTGACCCGGTTATCGGAATTGGACCCGATTAATTTCCGATGGTTCAGAATCGGTACCGATTTATGGTCCCTTATTGCCGTTTCCCATGTTGATAATACTGTTGCCGATTCAATCGGAGCCAAGTACATTCCGACGTGTCATCATGTGCTTGACATGAAATATGACCGTTGTATTGAAACATGTCACAAAAAAACATGATAGAGTCATTTTAAAAAACAATCAGTCATTCAGTTAAATTGTGCATTAGATAAACCCTTTCAAGTCATTATAATAGAGCGCTACTTTCAGCGTTTTTCTACTCCATAACAATATTTCCATAGATTATAAGTTGGGTTTCAAGTTTCTCTGTAGGATTTTCAAACACATATAACAGGGTCACATTTTCATCAAAATTAATAGAACTTCCAGATTCCGAGTCATCGCGACTGGTTCTACAGCAGAGTCGCCGACAGACAAGGCCTGAATGTTGAACTTTAATATTAGGTTGTTGCTTCGCACCAATTATCGGAAATTCTGACTTGATGTCATTAATTTTCTTATCCATAATCACACATGCATGAATTGCCTTTATACAGTTTTCCATAGCTACAATAGATTTTTCTCCAAGGCGGTGCATCCTGGCTTAGACAGATAGAGCTTTGTGTCATCTGCATATGCATGTACACAGAGAAGGCACTTTCCAATGATCATAAAAAGATTTCTCGGGTATGAGGTGAATAGCAATGGTTCAAGACTCGAACCTTGAGGCACTCCACACGTCATGAATTCTTTAGAAACTCCACCGTCAAGTGTCAAAGGTTGAGATTGACCATACAAATATGACGAGAACCACTCTAAGCTTCGCCAGAATTATGCCAAATGATTTCATCATGTGTTCCAGCAAGATACTGTGAACGACTGTTTCAAATGCAGCGCTTAAATCTAAGAGAACTAGTAATGTTACCTGCTGTTGAGTCATACTCAAGAGGATTTCGTTGTAGATTTTGCACAGTGCTGTCTCTGTGCTGTAATGCTATGTCAGCTTTGAGATAAACTTTAGGTTACATGCATCTTTCTCCATTGCTGCTTCAAACATATTCTTTCACTCTCTTGTCTTTGTTTCTTCTTCTGATCTTTAACTTTCCTTCTCTCTAGGAAGATCACATTTCTGTTCTGAAAGTTCCATTTTCGTTTGCACTGCCTCAGGAGAAGCATGACTTCTTGAAGCTTCATTGATAGATGGATGTGGCTGCGAAACATGACTTGAACTAGAAGGTTCTTGGCTCATTTTTTTTTTTAGCTGAGAGGGCTTTAATATGAGAATGAATAGAACTAACTACATGGCACTCTGCTAAATCGAGATACTACCTTGTCCTTTGAAGCATGGTAAGAACATTTTCCTCCATCCTGCACACCCAATCCCATTCAGCAAGTACTTTGCTTTTCTTCAAAACTCCACTTAGCTGATCATTGACCCCTTTCAGTTCTTCGCAAGTTTTGTTGCATTGTCCACCACATATTATGAATTAAGCGTCCTACTTCCTTATTATTCAATCGATATTGTAGAGCTTGTGTTATCATTTTGGTATCTCCTTAAGCAATGAAGCTTCCATTGAGTTTGCGAATGCGAACCAGTCATTATTTGTTTATCGTTGAAAGCGATGTAAAACTGCTTCAGAAATAAATTTTGGACAACAAGCATCTGACTCAATATTTTTTTTTTTATGGAGACAAATTCCAAATATCAAAGTGCTTCAAATAAAGGCTATTATTGATGGTTGAACACTTACTCTAATTGGAGCAAATTTCGTTTCGTACATACAGTAAAATTAATGTATTTATGTAGGGGCCCGAATGCATTACCTATCTTAGGTCTCAACAGACCAAGAAATTCTCATTAAAGCTAAATAATTATTGTTCTATGAGTTTTTCTCTATTCCAAAACAGTGCATACTTTTCATAATGACCTTGAAAACCTTTTTTCCCAGACAAAAATAACATTATTAAA
>BLAZ01000922.1:72887-75387 GCA_014633955.1 Acropora tenuis
CGTGAGAACAACAGGCATTCTGTGTGATGAGCTACAGTTCTTGTATGGACTGGCTTGTTAGTGGTGTGCAAAATGGTAGCTACGGTATATGTTGTAGGTTGCACTATAAAATTTAATGTTCTGTGTTATTATTCCAGACCTGATGGTTCTCCACCTTCATTTCTCCTGAAATGTGCTCTAGGTTGGTACATCTTTAATTGAATGCTCTATCCAAGTAATAATAATTTTACCTTCAAGTGTAGTTTGTAATAAAGACCCACATAATACATTTATTATACATGACCATACATGGTGAGGGTCTTAGGTTAGGGAATTTCTAAATTATTTGTTCCATATTGAATGAGAGAAATCATATGTGATGATAAAGTAATAATTTGGTGTCATTATGAGAGAATCCAATCATGCAGGAAGTGTTGCTCATTGCATTGCCCTTAGTGTCAACAGAGAGTCGGCCAACTGTTGGTTGACTGTCAGTTGGCGTGCTGACAACCATGTTTTGCCAATCCATGCATTGGTTACATTATGTTGGTCATGTGTTGACTTTGTACTTTCTTCAAAGCTTGCTTAATACCCTGGCAGTTTAAGCAATTCTTTTTGTCAAGTCAAAGTGTAAAGCTACTATCTTGTTTTCTGGCTCTCAACACCGTAATATGTAATATGTAAACCCAGTTAACATGTAATATACATATTGCACTCTTTCCGATCTTCCCTGAAATTGGCTAATTCAGACTCATTTGCAAATAATTATTTATCATTCTGAGAGATTCTTTTTTGCTCATTGATTTTTATGATGCACTGGAAACTACTCTGTAATGTTTTCTCTGCAATGTGTGTGAACCACATTAACTCATCCATGTACTGCAACTCGGCACATGCCAGTATGGAATAGAAATAGACTTTAGAAAGCTTCATCGGCCCATAAGTGCATTAAATGAATGATACCAAGTGCTAAAATGGATCATTTTGGATCCTTTAATAAAGAACTATCTGAGATCTAATTGACTGTCACATATGCCATAGTTTAGTACAGTGCCAAATAGCAGCCAATCACAAATATTCTGGTTTAGACCGATAGAATACAGTAGGTAATATTTATGCAATGTCTGATCTGCTTTTCATGGTAATTAGTTTATCACAGCCAAACATACTGCATATCTTACTTAACCAGAGACAATTATTCACAAAACATGTGGTTTAAACCAGCTGGTATGAAGGGTAGCTAATTTAATTTATATTTGATCCAGCCTTTATCAGGGTTTGTGCAGGTCATGGAAAACTTGCAAAGTCATTGAATTTAAGAATTTCATTTTCCAGACCTGGAAGGTCATAGAATTTTATGGTTAGTCTAATTGGAAGGTCAAGGAAAATTAAAATTACAAATCTTAAATTAATCATGACAGTGTCAGAGCAATGATAAAAATAATGAACTAAAGACGAGTTCCTATCAAACAATCCGAAGTTTGGTGGACAAAATTTATTCAAATTTGATCTGAGTAATCCTATCTGAGTAATCCTATAAAAAGTAAGGATAATTCTGAAAATTTTCCTATGTGACAGCTAAACTTAAGGCCATGGAATGCTCAAGAAGAGCATGGAAAGGTCATGGAAAGT
This sequence comes from Acropora tenuis, assembly GCA_014633955.1. Classification (NCBI taxonomy): domain Eukaryota; kingdom Metazoa; phylum Cnidaria; class Anthozoa; order Scleractinia; family Acroporidae; genus Acropora; species Acropora tenuis. The sequence continues at coordinate 74,499 of BLAZ01000922.1, forward strand.
CATGGAATTTGAAGTGTTCACAAGAGTACGAACCCTGTTTAGGATAACAATTATTATCATTATGCTGCTATAAACTAATAATTACTTATTAGTTTATAGAAGCATATTGAATAGCAGGCATAATATATAGCAATAATATTAGTCATCTAAAAGAAATATTGCAAATCTAAATCATCAATGAGTTATGTTATAACTGCTAAGTGTACTGTGTGCGAAGAAGCTATTGTCTTGTCATATGTGCTGTTATTCTTTGGAGATGGAAGGGAAAATGGTTGGGTTGTGAGAAACCCAAGAAAATGCGAACAAATTGGCAAGAGGAGGGCAAATGGCCAGCCACTGCTGCCACAGAGAGGTAAGCGTCAACCCCAGTGAGACCAGTTGCCTCTACCAGTTCTGAGCCAAGTTACAAAGTATTCTGCCTCCAGGTTGAGTTGAAAAACCAACAAATGAAGAGAAAAAACTGAGTAGAGGGTTCAATTTGAGGAAATCCAGTGTTTAACAGAGGAGATAGGACTGCCAGGTTGGCATAAATGCAGTTGGATGCAAAGGAGATGGCAGCCTAAATTGTCTGGCAGCATAACAGATGGTGGCATATTAGTGAGCAACAGATGAAGATCTATTGAAAACTTACAGTAGCAGCTCGCTGAAGTCAACCAGAGACTGACACTACCACCAAAGTAGACAGGAACTTGCTTTATTAAAGGACCCACTGGTGGTACCCTGCTATGCTATCAGTCATTAATGAATGGTACTGCTTACCCAGCCAATATGCTGAAAGTATGTAATGTAGTTATAAGTACCAGTCAATCAAGAATCTTCTTACTGTTTGCCTCTCAGGCGACTGAGGGAAGAAAACATTGTTTGATTGCCATCTCCAGGCCAGACGTGT
>BLAZ01000922.1:93939-96439 GCA_014633955.1 Acropora tenuis
TAGATATCAATAAAGGCGTGCCTCAAGGAACTGGCCCCCATCTTGTTCTCCTTGATGGTTGACGACATACAATTAGCTGACCCTAGAAGAAACCTTATGGTGAAGTTTGCGGACGACATTACCGTCAGCACCCATGTAGGCAAAGACAGTACTGACGCGACAATTAATGGAGTTAACAGCATGAAACATTGGGCTGCCAGCAATAGAATGACATTAAACCTTTCAAAGACGTGGGCAATGCTGATGTACGGGAAGATTACCAAGCCCAACCCACAACCGGTACCTGGTGTTAAGCATAAGAGCTGGCTCACGTTGCTTGGTATTATATTCCAAGAAAACCCTTGCTGCTGGGACCTCCAGGTCGACAAACTAATACCCAAGACAAGAATTCGCCTATAGATATTGGGGGTTTGCAAGCTTTGTGGTTATTCTCAAGATCAACTCAATAGGTTATTTGACTCCTTCATCTTATCCTTATTTGTGTATGGCCTAGAGGTCTTGGGATCTGCCCGTAAGAAGCATTTGCATCGAATTGACAACTTCTGCAAACGAACCTACCGATATGGTTACACTGCTAAAACCGATTTTCAGATATCGACTTTAATTGAAGAGAGAGACAAACTTTTGTTCAACAAGATCACCACCACGAAGGACCATCCTCTTCAAGATTTGTTGCCACCAAAAAGGTACGTCAAGAATGTAAAGGAAAAGGGGCCACGAATTCCAACTTCCCAGATAAGAACCGGAAGATACAAAAAATCGTTTATGAACAGATGTCCTTTTAAATTTTTGTTTGATTGTCCGTCTTTATATCTTATCGTATCTTACTGTAGTTTAAATTTATTCATTTCCCATAATTTGCATTGTCAAGACTCTTTCTTTACATCTTATTGTAAATTTTAAATTGTATCTTTAATTCTTAATTTCGATTATAAAGACTCACGCCTGTTGAGTCTGATGATATCTTAACTAATGTTAAATCTGTGCAAATCATCTTTCAAATATAATAATTGTAGGTACATTGGCAAGTTAATCTAAGGCAATTTTATCGTTTAAAATGTTAGTTTGACAGGAAGGTTTGATAGAAAAGACTGCCAAATATGTTACAGAGACGAGTACTGAAAAATTGAAAAATATATCTTGAATGTACATGTTGTAACCCAGACTAGCTTAATCGACCGATTGGAAGAAAGCCACGGCACAAATCAGGTTCTATAAACATAAATGTAATTTGCTTTAACAAAAATGTTGCAGAGTCTAGGTAACCTGTGAGTTCGCCATCTCGCAGACCAAAAATTTCTCCGTTACAGACCAAAAATTTCTCCGTTACAAAAATAAATAGTATACATCAATGACTTAACTGAAAATCCTTCCAGAAGGCCTTTTCTCTACAATTTCGTCTCAGTCATTTCTTCGTGGGTGTCTATTTTGCACTTCTGGCCTATTAATTCCACGCTTCGTTGCCTCCTTTTATCTCCGCCTCGAAAACGTCTCGAAGCTGCATAATTGGTTAGCTCATGGCAGAAGTTTTCATTATGCGTTCGAATTCCCCCGTTTCCGCGCATCTTCATTGCGGGGTTGATGCTTTGCGGTTTTAGAGTATATATTTTGTCGCCCCGCCTGACACGTGGCCATTTTAACCGTACTCTGGGACGACGGCCAACTTTCGCTTCTGCTCCTTGTGCAGTCAACCGCCACCAGCATAGATGGCAGAACATCGTCTTCCCCTCCACCCGCTCCCGTCGCTGCTCCAATCGTGGAGCACGCTGCCGTTGAGCCACCGCCAGCTGTAGAAGAACCACCTGCCGTTGATCCGGTTCTCGCACCGCCGCCTGCACCAGTTCTAGCGGCGGAGCCGGCCCCTGGCTGTTGAAACCGTGGAAGAGGTAATTTTCCTAGCAATATTGTTGGTCCTTAGCCAGCTTTACCCGCTGTCTGTAGCTTTAGTGCCTACGTTTGTCTCCGGTTCATTTATATTTTCTTTCTCGGTTCTTTTGCTTTGGGTTTATTCCGGTAAACCTGTATACTCTTTTTTTCTTTTTTGGAGCCATTGTTTTCATGCTCTGTATTGTTTTAAGGCTTTTGTTTCGTCGTGTTTTGGCATGCCTCTGTGGCCCTCTCTTACGTTTTTTAGCTCTCGCAATTTTTAATAGGCTTTCTTGTTTTGTTTTTGGCTAGCATTGTTCGGGTGTTCTTTGGTTTTAGTTCTTTTTGCGTGCGTTTTCCACTAGTCTAGGAAATTTGTTGTTGCGGGACGTTTCTTGCGGTGTACCGCCGGTTTAGACAATCGCGGGGACGTTACTGTGGCATTCCACCATTGAAGGCAACGTGTTGTTGTATGGCTGTTATTGTATTCCTGGTGAAGGCGACCTGTTCTTTGGCGCTGTTTTTGCGAATACCACCGGTGAAGACATGCTGTTGTTGTGTGACCGCTGGTCAAGGCAACGTATTGTTGGGTAACTATTTGCGTATACCACCGGTGAAGGCAACGTGTTGCTGT
>BLAZ01000922.1:137884-140384 GCA_014633955.1 Acropora tenuis
GCTCACCCTCGTGAAATAAAGTTCGTTGGTTGGTTGGTCTATCGATATCAAAATTGCAAAATTCCAGGCGACCAAATTGTTTGTCTGGTCTGAAGGTTTTGACGAGTTGTCTGTGTGTAAAATTAAGTTTATCAGTCAGTGTCATGTGGGAAACATCCAGGGCATGGATTGTCAAGACCTTTGAGCTTAGGTTTTCACTATGGACACGTCCAAGATTTCTTGGTCTCGAGGTAGAGATGACCTTGCAGTGAAAATGCCTTCGAGAAATCTGACCACCAGAATTTGAATGACATGTACCCATTTGGTTCAAGCATGCTACTGTGGTAGTGTTATAAGTCAGGATGGCCAAGGAGAACCTTTGTCTAAAGGCAGTTGACATGAGATTAGGCCTCTGCTGAAGACTAAGATCCACAAATGGGAGCTCCTTGACAGGTGCACCGACACGTTGTTTTTGAGGCATCAGTAGTCATAGTAATGTTTGAGGCACCGTGACTTATGGGTAATGTGCAGTTTCAACACACTGAACCCACCTCTCAAGGTCAATAATTTTCCATCTGGCGACAAAGACATGGGCCTACCCAAATAGCTCTGGTACTGATGCAGTCCGTTTGTCTAGTCCATGTCAATCCATCTGTAATGGAGTGGCAAATAAGTTTCTTCTGGAAAGCTCGAAGTTGAGTTCCAATACTTGAGCAACTAGTGTGGAAGGGAAAGCTGTGTCCAGAAGTTGTGTGCCTTTTAACGGGTGAGGTAAATTTGCATTAAAAGTAAATTGATTCTAAAACCAAGAAAGAGCAATATGCATTTATTTAATCGATGGGTGCCATGAAATATCCAGGATTAATCATAGAAACAGCAGTCAAAATTGAGCCCATTTCAAAATGGTGGTAGCTACATACTGATTCGAGACTTGTTTGACCTTGTCATAGAGCACGCTCTCGCTCCACCAATACTAAATCCACTCGATGCTAAATCCTGTCACCACGCGGCCTTTCTGGTCCAACTTCAACCGGTCTTGCCGTTCAAGCAGTGTCTTGTTAACTTGAGAGCCTACAATTATCAGGTTTTTTACTACAGAATTTCGTTCCGAGTGCCCCATTGCACCATATCTCCTGCCAGATCCATTACTTGAAGAGCTTAAGCAGTTCAGAGTAGGTAATCTTCAATTCAGTTAGCTAGGGTTCGGCCGTTCTCGGCGCAGATACACTTCTTGGTTGAGTCAGAATATGAGAAAAATGGAGATCAATTACTGACGCAATAAGAGCGACTGAGGATGTACTAGATTATACAGAAAGGTATGGAATTAATGGCACAATGATAACTGTAGATTTTCAGAAAGCCGTTCATTTCATTCAATGGATATATATTTTTTACCACCATATTTCAAGCTTTGCCCTCAACCACTGTTTCTCTACTGGACCTTTAGATGTGACAAAGAGGTGTGGGGCAAGGACTCAGACCTGCCCTCTCCATAGCTGTTTATTTTGGTCCTCAAAGTTTTGGCTACAAGCATTTGTGAAAATAAAAGTAATCAAGGAGTCATAGTGGGTGGAAGAGAAATCAAACTCGAACTATTTGCCGATTTAACCCCTTAACTGCCGAATGAGCGCTCTGTCTAACGCCAGACGATTTTACTCGTCAACGGGGAACCCCTTGGACAGGAAAGGGTTAACAACGTCAAAAACTATGTCCCCATTAACTGTTTTCTTGAGGAATGACGAATCCCAATATGAAGTTCTGATGCTAACGCAAATTTTGGAAAATACACAGGGCTTTCTTTAAATTTTGATAAAACAGAAATGTTATTTTTGGGTAACCCAGTTTTTCTCCTTCTAGGTCAAACTATTTCCAAAATTAAAATAAAGAAGTCAGTGAAAATTTTAGGGGTGTCTTTTACATACAGCCGACAACTGGGACCGTAATTGAATTTTGAAGAAACAATTCATGCAAGGAAATTGAATTTGGAAGGAACATCAATCGCAAATCTGTTTTTAATCACCAGCTATTCCATAAAGGATTATAAGAGTGGGTGATTTGACAACGGAACGGAATCAATGTTTTTCCGGGAGCAATTTACTTAAGATGGATTTTCTCCGAGAAATAGCTTTGATTTGATTGCTTTACTCGATTCCATACCTCCAAAGTGGAGACATTCGTTGAAGATGAAGGGGTGCGTATAGATAAAGAATCTTTTACCCTTCAAGACCAAATTTTTGAATTTGTTTTAAAAAAACAACGAATACCTATTAAAAGAGTTGTCTCTAAAGGTATTTACGAAGAACTAAAGTCTAGACTAATTACAACGCCAACTGCATTCCCAATTAAGATATAATGAAATTTTCGCGGAAGCTCGATTAGAATAGAAGGAAATTTATAGCATCCCCTTTAAAATGGCTCTTGATACAAAATCATGAGAATTTCGATATAAAATTCTTAACAGGTATCTTGTGAACAATGTGCATTTAAAAAAGATAGGTAAAATAAATTTCACAGCTTGTTC
>BLAZ01000924.1:35294-37794 GCA_014633955.1 Acropora tenuis
ATTTAACTCTCCCCTGAATCGCTTAAGGTAGATAAGTAATGAGGGTTAAATTCCCTACTGTTGCAGACTCTGACTTTGTTTTTCAAAGAGCCATTAGAAGAAAGCTGTCAAATCTGGTGACCTGCGATTCATTTGCATGCAAGCAGCCCTTTATGTCAAGCATAAACCAGGTTTTGAATGCCTGCTAGAAACCAGCATCAGAAGTGATGATGGTAAGCGATACTGTTGTGTAATAAGTTTGACAATAGGCATGATAGAAAGTTGACAGAAAATACAAGTATGCATTGTAATGAGGGTGTCAGTGGGGTATGGCTCTTGACAGTAAACAGCAACAAAAGACCATAGTCATTTAATTTATGATTCTATGCGCTGCAGATGGTCTCCTTTTGCAAAGTAAGCTATTACTGACATGAAATAAGTAAAATGACGTAATTTTGTGTACTGTATGACATGTATTGCACAATATGATGTTGAGGACTTTTATGAGCATTTATGGCCAAAGAAGCATAATGAACACTAAGAATAATTTCTGGAATGTCACATGAAATTATTCAAGCTTTTTAACTCATAACGAGAACAAATTTTGGAATGAGAACATTCGATAACTTGCGAGTTTCAATAGAAACTAATAACAGCACTTATGGTTGCCATGTTTGAGAGGTCTCTCAGTTTTTGCATAGCGGAGAGAAGCCTGGGACTGGTTACTAAAACTACGAGCAAAACGCAGGCTCTGAGCATGTCGCAAAATGAGACGAGAGGGAACATGGCAAGTTATGCCATCTCCTACAGGACGCGCAACACACAGCCAAAAAGTGCGTACTAAAGTCTCCAGAAAAGTTAGACGAGGTCAAAATAAACTAAAATTTACATTTTTACCCCAAAACTTTGTTATTTTTCCTTGAAAGATGGCACCCTTTGATCAAGTATCGCATACCCAAAAAATTCGCTCTTCATTTATATGTAAATAGTAAATATTTTGTTGTTTATACGGTTATGACAGCCCAAAAACGTCTTTATACTCAACCCCTACCAGTAAAACTTGGTGCCATTTTATCATAGTTACACTTTTTAATCCTGCCACCTAGATTATGTACACAGGATAGGAAAGCTATACCTCATTTGAAAGCTGAGGGAATAAGCTTACAATAAAATATTATATTGACCTATATATCAACATCTTAATTTATGTTTAAAATACAAATTTGCATAAATTAAGTATCAAACAAAGTTTGAATGGGGTCGCGACATGATTTTATTGAATAAATGGGAAATGACACTGGAGTAAAATGTTTTTCATCATATTGAGAAGCCATTCTCCCAATTTGGCTGGAAAAAAAAAACGAAAGTATAATTTTTTGTCAAAATCGAATAATATATATACACACAAGACAATGGAAGGAGTTAAGATCTACAGATACTAATTAATGGTAAATAAGGTTTCCAAAAACAATCAGTTTATTTCATTTTATCTCCATAAAACCGATTTTTCCTTAAAAAACTTTTAGAAATGTGAATAAACTAGCATAAATTATTGCCATTATTTCAACTTGGAAACAATCCCGGAGTAATAGTCAAGCAGACAAAAAGACAAAATTCAATGTACAATTAAGTTCTTTGGGCTATTGTTAACATATCCTCCAAATTTGGCTGAAAGAAAACGAGTATAGGAAGTACAGCACTAATATATAGAGCACAGATTGTAAAAAAGGAGATCCGCATAATTTTCCTTACCTTCAACTCATCTTGGAAAAAGTTCTGATGAGATTCAAAAAAAAGGATGGGGCACCCACCTCTTACCCCTGCCATCTCCTGAAAGATGACAGACTCCATTCTTGAAAAAAAAAAACGGTTTGTATCTGATCATAATAGTCAATAAAATCAATAAATATATTCATAATTTTTCAATTCATACACAACATAAACGAAAAACATACACCGAATTTTAGCCAGGGAGGCAGTGATCAAGTCACTGGGTGTCATGAAACTTCCTGGTGTGGAGCACTTGAAAACAGTTCCTTTCCTTGGTGATATGCATGTGGTTCCCCTGACACTGAGGAGCACTGTACAAGGAGTAAACTTGCCTCCTAACCCCATTCCTCTCCTTACACACCACGCAATCCCTCTTTTCATCCACATATATGGGGCAGTGTTCCACTTCAAATTCTCCTCGGGGTGCTTGTGGCCTACCTGCATTAGAATGTGAAAAGGGGATCTAGATTTGGGAAGACTGGCGATGTTTTGTGCCAGTTCCACCCTGAAATCTCTTATACCACATCTTGGTGGACGCTGCAGTCTTTCATCGCCTGGGAACCTTACTTGGTATTCCTTGAACATGATAAAAGAGTTGAACACAGCAGTGTCAATTCCAGTAAAAAAAAAAAACGCTTTCCACCATGGCGTGGGTTGCCATGATCTGATCGGATCGATCTACGGCATTCATTAAGTGGTTGTAATCATGGAATACCTTCTCTGGGAGTCCCACACACCAGCAACTCTTGTC
>BLAZ01000924.1:61058-63558 GCA_014633955.1 Acropora tenuis
ATTTTCAATGGGTTTGTACTTAGGTTTCCATCACTTTAAGCAACTTGCGAATGCAACTTTTGGTGCCTCTGTGAGATTCTAAGCCTAAAAAATATTTGCTGCTTTTTTCACCTTTTTCATACCAGCTTGATCGAACTATCAAAATCAAAATGTGAGTCATATTTCATCTTCAAGTCCTCTAAAATCTCAAGATTTGGCTCCGATGGATCTATTGCCAGTCTCGCCTCTGCTTTTCTTAAAGATATCTCAATTTGCACTAACTCTTGCCTTCTCTTTAGCATAATGCATTGTAAATTGTCTCAGACGATATTTGATTAAATCCAGTAATACTCTTTTATCAATGACTTCTTTAAACTCCTCTAACCATTCTGGTATTTTCTGATTAATCGCTAAGACGTAATTCTCATCGTCAACTAAACTTGAATTAAATTTCCAATATGAAGGGCCTCTGGTCGGTTCCTCTAGAAAATGTTATTGCCGAATGGTCTGTTCTAATAGCGGTCTTAAGTGTCAATGTCAGTTAGGACCAGGCAAGGTCCACAGATCGAGGTCGGGTGTTTCCTCTGAATTAATAACCCTCTGATGCTGCGCCAATGTCTGGTGTGAGAAAAGACTGCTGATCTGCTCCGCAGTCCTCCACTCCTCAGGTTTAAACGTGAGCTTTCCGTCCTCATTTCCTAGAATCTTCATCCCCCTTGCGACCTGCACCAGATCGGCCTTTTTTCCAGTTCTAACACCCTCTTCAAATTTATTCATCAAGAAGGTCTTGACGTTATCAGTCATGCTGGTGGGTCGTTTTGCCACCTCTTTCAGTACTCCATCCAGACTTTCACAGCCCTCACATTCGTAGCAGTGTTGGTGACTACATTCCCCTCTGAACTTCCCTGCACTACTATCACTCAGTGCGTGGACCGTGCAGTGATCACCGCAATGTTCACTTCGTCTAATGTGTGTTCACTTCGTCTAATGTGAAATCATTCTTCAAGTACCTTTTTTCATCCTTAAGAAATTTCTGAGTGGCAATTACGGTGATTCCCTGATCTTCTAATGTTTCCAACATAGATAATACCCGATCAAACGCCTCAGTGCCTTGCGCTGTGGTGTTGCCAAGTCCCTGAAGGGATCTTTGCATGGAAGCAGAACATACTTCAATCATTCAGTAGAGAGAACGCTGACTAGCCGGCTGGAATTTGTGTTCTTTACAACAGTCTAAATATTGTCTGATGACGCATGAAGGATGACGGTCCTAATGATGGCTGGTATGATAATGTTCTCTCCCCGGTCAAGCTTGAGAGTTTTCGTCCCGAACGCCACGTCCTGGACAAGTTCTGGTCTGGAAATGTATTCAACAAAATGATCCACTTTCTCACCGTCAATTCTTCTATGGAAACTAGGAATTTCAGGTAGTGGGTGGCCTTTCCCGGCTTCTGTTGCATGTTGATGAGCTTGGTCAATGTGCCATTTGAAGAGGCCAGGAATCATCTCTTGAAGCTCACCTCCTGAAAAGTCATTGGCAATGAGGGATAGAATGTGTCTCTTGGTTTGCCAGTGTGCTGCTTGCTGGTATGCCTTCATTAAAATCTCATCAAGACCAGAGTTGGGATTGAACCGCTTGTGCTCACGTTGGCTGTCTCTGTTTGTATCCCAAGGACCTCCGATTGTAACGCCTCCCAAACCGATTCTTCTTGGCCAGGAGTGATCACAGACAATGCAGTCACTACAGCCTCTTTGGCTTTGCGGATATAATAGCGCTGCTGTCTGTCAGAGACATCATCCCAGGTCGTGTTTAGAGTGGACATAACAGGGCTGTAGCGGCCACCTGAAATACTGTGGACAGTTTTGTTCCTCCATCTCGTTAACCCATATACTAATTTCTTCCTCTGGTATCGAAGCTTGCGACCTCCGCACACACTGTGGCAGGCATGCTCTCCCGGCAAACATTAATGCCAGAAACGGTGGTTGAGTCAGACTCCTGGACGTCGTCTACACTCATCATGGTGTCTGAGTGAAAATACTGAAGTGTAATAATAATAAATTTGTAAAATATGTGCATGATTGTTAGCAACTCAGCAAAAATCTGCAATACGTATAACTGTGGAAACTCTTTATACTTGGTTACATTGACAGAAACCAAGTTACCATTGAGAAATTCTAACTTTAATAATAATTGTTCTGGGTGCTTGCTCACAAAACTTGAAGAAATCTTCAACTTTACAACTAGTTTCCAGTCCTAGAACGTCGCCCACCCCTTGATTATTTAAAATAACCGCCCCGTCATGAAAAGACATGAAAACCAACTAAAGTAATAAATGCTAGGGCTGCTCACGAGAAGACATGAAAACCAACTAAAGTAATAAAATTAAAATTAAAATCAAAAAAACAAAACAAAACAAAACAAAAGAAAAAAAGTCTTTGATTAATGATCAGTCATACAATGCTTAGTTACACTAAGCTATGAATGTGCAATGGGTCTTAAGCTCACCTTCTGTCCATGCGTGGA
>BLAZ01000924.1:79459-81959 GCA_014633955.1 Acropora tenuis
TCGTATGGGCCAAGCGGAGTGTTTGAAGGATAAATGTCGGGATGCAAAGAAGAAGATTGAAAACTTTTTGGAGCTGGATCTGCATTTGCGTTTATGTCAGCTGTATAGAGGTAAGGGGTCTTTGCTTTCTGATAAACTTCTTAACAAGCCATTTATAAGTAATGTGTTACAAAACAACGTTATTCCTCCAGTCGCAGTTACGATTTTAAACCGCCAAGTTTCAATTTTGATTTCCTTATCATGCATGTTTTAATTTACCAGAGCTAAACTAAAACTTATAACTATAGACCTTTCAATAACCAGTAGGTATTTTTATTGTTAGAAAAATTCAGACTGCCTGGTATCTATAGTTTGTTTTTTTTTTTTTTTCAACACCCGACTGCCTTGTATGCATATAGACAATGGTTTCTTAATCGGACTACTACTATGCAGCTATAGTCATCCCAGTTTTATATATAAATATGCACTTATATAGGATTACAGACCGAATTGGGCTCCACTCAGTGGTGTTACCACCGTAATTACAGAAACTTAAAGAAAATGGGTGGTAATGATTTTGAAAATGAGTGCAGCATCAGTGTTTAATCATTGTGCAAGGTGATTATGGTAAGATATGACACAATTCTCGATCAATAAGAGTGTATGCACTGATCTCTGTGCATCACCTGAGCAACAATACAATAGATTTATATATCAAAACTATACTCTTGCATGTGCAAATTATCATTATTATAACAGTATGATACAATTTGTTTATTTTATTTAAAACAGATGCAGAGTTCATCAAATTACTGGGATATAGGTTTGATAACGATTTCCTGAAAAATGATGACATCTGTGATATATTCAGTGGTGAAGAATATCGTAAACTCATGCAACCTGGTGGCTTCCTCAGTAAACATCTCTTTCTCCTTTAATACTGATGGTGTGGCACCCTTCAAGTCCTCAAACAAGCAGAATTTCTGGCCAAATTTTCTGGTCATTAATGAACTTCCTCCAAGACTGAGGTAGTTCTTAAAGTTCTTTTTTAAAATATTCACAAAGATAATTACCTGGTACATATTCTTTTACAATAACAAGGGGTGTTTTTGTAAATCTGTATATGCAGTCAACTCTAAGCTAGACACCATGAATGTCACCAGCTTTCCATCCAGAGAAGTGTCCAGCTTATAGAGAGTTGAAGTTAATTGACACCACATATTGTTGATCATGAAAGTTGAGAATGTGCATAATAAGGACATATTTATTTTGTTGAAAGACCTTCCTTCAGTATTAGTAAAATACACATCCTGAAACAAAAATAGATACAAAATGGACTTGTTTGCATGTCCTCTGGGCCTATAGGGAAATGTAGAAAACTTGAGCCGCAGGGGAGTGTTTTCTACATTTCTTGAGTGTTCTCAAATGACCATCATGTTTTATCACAGTGTAATAGACGCTTTAGGCTTCTTCATTAATTTTGCTTTAAAATAGAGATTTTACATGCACAAAACAATAAAACACGTTTTTTCTATGTTTTATACTCTGATAAAACATCAATTTTTGACCAATCAGAGCATGTGCAGGGTCTATATTTTAATAATTGATCAAAACTTGCCCTTAATTTCCTGTTTTTTTTTTTCTCACAGGTGTTCTAGAAAATATATGTTCCTTTCTGGTATTTGGTGTTCAAAGAAAAAACCAAATATGCAGACATTCTGCTGGCCCATTATTGAAAGGATCAATGACTTGTATCATAATGGTAAGTATCAGTGTATCTTGTGTAACTTTTAAGCATCTGGTTAAACTGTCATACCATTCCAAGAAAACTTTAAGTAAAACAAATGTTCTGACATGGCAAATAGGTATTTTATTAGAATTTTTTGTTTGTCACTTTTTTTTGTTATTATAGGCCTCAGAGTTACTACACCAACTGGAGATCAGACTATTAGAGCCACTCTTCTGCTGGCATCTGCAGATCTTCCTGGGAAAGCTCTTATGGCAAACATGAAACAATACAATGGAGAACAAGGTTGTTCAGTGTGTGAAGATAAAGGAAAAACAGTTGGGGTTGGTGGGTTACACAGAGTTTGGCCTTACACCACTAATATGGTTCTCCGAACACACAAGGCTGTGGTTGAATCCATCCACAAGGTCATTCAGACAGGAAAACCGGTGCGTTGATTGTATCATAAAGAGTATTCATTTTACATTCCAGGATTCAAAGTTAACTGTTGGTTCTGGGCATCTATAATACATAATGACATGAATTGGTCAATTTATGATCTCTATAATCACTATCTCATTTTGTCTCCATAATTGCAGGTCAATGGAATTAAAGGTGCTTCTGTGTTCTCGCTGTTCAAACCTTTTGACCTAGTGAAAGGATTTGTGATTGACTGGATGCATTTAGTTTGCCTTGGAGTTACCAAGTCATTATTAAATTTGTGGTTGAATGCAGAAAATAGATTCTTCCTTGGTTCAAAGGTACAAATAAATGTGCATGCATGTTGAAAATTTC
>BLAZ01000924.1:138731-143731 GCA_014633955.1 Acropora tenuis
AAAAAAAAGAGAAGTTCAAAGATCCACAGTGAACACATAATACTTAGAGTATGCTTTATGCATCCTAATGAAAATTAAACATTCTCCTATGTGGAGTGAACTAACAGTTGCCCAAATAGTGATAAGAATGGTAAAAACGAAAAAGAAAAATCATAAAGGACTTGCTATTAGATACCCCAGGAAATTAACACTCACACAATTAACTCACAATCAATCCTCTTGTGAAATCCAGAAAAGATGGAACTCTTGATAACTTACCTTACAATTTGTCTTGGGTAATGCACCATGTTATGGTGCCTTGGAATGTAAGACCGGTGATGTACTGTACCAAAATCATCGAGATACTGTTCAATGAGAACTGCAAGGAAAGCTGCCAGTTGAGTGGTGAAAATACTATCTCTTACTTTCAGGAACATCATCTCCAATGAGAAGTGGTAGAGTTCTTGCAAGGCACCACATCTGTGCAGCTGCAACAAAAACAAAAACAGAAAGAAGCAGTTGAATAGCAGATGGGCATAGGCTGACATTAAAGTGCTCGTGAGAGGAATGTGCCCCCAATATTAAGTACAATGGAATTAATGTAAAATTACAAAAAATTAATATACCAGTGAGTGAAGCACCATGCAAACCTACATGCATAAAAATTGACTTTGTTAGAATGGTATTGTTTAGTACCTGACTGACTCAAGGATGCAGAGTTGTTTGTCAATGCCTGCCATAATCAATGGGCCATAATCAAAAGTTCTGATTCTCTCATTTAGGGTCCCAAGAGTGATGTATTCTTCTACTTTGATGTATTTCTTCAAAAGCAATTTAATTTCCAAGGGTAACACCCCTTCCAGTTGATCATGCATGACATCAAGGTAAAGTCCATCCACAACATGAAAGAACCTTGATTGATTCAGAATGGATGCTTTCTTAACCTCATAGGTGGAGGCAATGTTGGGATTTGTCTGCACTAACTGACAGTGTCTGTTGTGGGCAGCTCTTGTTCTCAACTGGAACTGATTCTCTGTGAACTGCAAACACATATTGAAATTTTATCAGAATGTGCAATTTCAGTTGACTGATTGAGGAGCAGGTCTTTTTTTGTTTTTGTTTGGGTACTAGATGTTCTTTGCACATGCAAAGAAACCAGTTCTACTATTAAGTAAAGCAACATGTCACGGCCACTGTAGATTCTGCGCAGCATTCCTGATCAACATCACACAGGAAAATTCATGTATTTCAAAGCTGTTAACTTTGTCTGGATGTCACTGCTTGTTGCCATGCAAACTCTACAAACTCTTAGGGAAGAGAAACTTTCAATGAACCTCCCAATAGCATGTGCACCCAGGTTATCATCTGAGAAGGGGCCAATGCTTCCTCGAAATACCCTCACTTGACCTTCCAATTGAAATTGTACACCACGATCCTACAAAACCAAAGCAAAATACAAAATGAGTGATATTCAAAATATGAAAATGATGAGCATAAGTTCTATTTTGGCACACGCAGCACAATGCTCGTTGAGTAAACAACTTTCTGACCAACAGTGCATTTATATTTTTTTTATTCACTTTTAACACAAGATTTGATTTGATTTGATTTGTGAATAATGATTGTAAAAATAATGATTTGGGCAATGTTGATTTGATTTCCTCTAGAATTAGAAAGCGCATTTGAAAACTGAATTGTTGAATTTGCGCTGTAGAAATAAATGTTATCATTATTATTATTATTATTATCAAGAAAACAATTACATGATAATTCTTGCTGCAATTATCCAAGTTGAACAGGCAATTATTTGATTCCAATACACAAACATGAATGAACTTACTGATTCGAGGAGATTCAGATCCCAAAGAAAAGGTTCATCCCATAATTGCTTATCAGAGAAGTCTTACAAAGGGCTACAAGCTGAATAATGTTGACAACTGAACGATACTGTGGACTCAGGTTTCCTAGAATGAAGTAAAATGCTCCTGTAAAGCAAAAACCATGTAAGAGCAGTTACAAAAAAAATGGCCATTGCTCATGAACAACCTCCTTTTTAAAAACACAAATTTAGAAAGAGATAAAGTGAATATGAAGAAAGATGAGGTATTGACCTATTTTATGCTTTTTTGTCTTTGAGCCAAGAGGATTGGTGACTTCAAGGTCATCGTAATAACAATGAAGGACAAGTGCTTGAGAGTCATGTCCAAAGAGTCCATGCGACTTGAAGTCCTCACCATCACAAAAGTCTCGAAGACAGTCATCAGTACTTGTGTGAGGATTTCTCAGCTGTTATCAAATCAATCAACAATGCCAATGAATGGTTGCTGATTAAACATTACTACTTATTTGAGAGATGAGAGGGGGATAGGTACACAATACATTTGTTGTACATTGTTTTCCATGCTTTCATAGACTCGATTTACAGTGAAGTTGGATGAGTGAACCCTTATTGAAAGAACATTCAATTTGATGAAATTTCTAACAATAACTGAATGACAATAGAGAGATTAAGAATCTAGAGACACTCTTCCAGATGGCAGTCTCCTTTACACAATTTATGATGATTCACTGAATAAAAAAAAGAGTGAACAGCCAACTAATCAAGAAAATCTCATTTTTACACACATGTACCTCTGAAAGTATGTCTGGGTGACTGAGTAAAGCTTGAAGGGTCTTTAATATAGGAACATAATGAAATGTTTATTTTATGTGCCTCAGCTTTTGTCTGCCCCTAACAATCCTGTATCCTGCCCTTTGATTTAATATTATTTCCTCAGGCTCCTGTTGAAAGTAAACATTCAAAATTATTATGTCTGACATAAGCGATAATTTTTATAATAAGAAACGTTTGTTGACAGCCAGGGCTGAGTTGCTCGAGGCCCATTAAGTACTAATCCTGGCTTAACTTTGGCCAAAACTTATGTTACTATGGTTGCTAGCCTCAAGTAGCCATAATTGGCCCACAGATAACTTGACCCTCTGCAGTAGATCAAAGTCAAAGGACGAGGTTCTGAATAGGGCGCGAAGCTGAGTGTTGTGGACTTTCAGATTTGACGCATTTTGTTAAGCCTAATGCACACTCCCAATGGTGGCACTGAAGAATTCACCAGTAAAATGAACCACTAAGAAATTTAACACAACACAGAACAAGACTCACCACAAAATTGAAGTTACTCTTGAAGTACTGCACTTGTTGATACTCGTTAATCAAAGGTTGTCTAGCTTGAGTGAACATACTTGGCTGCTGGAGCACGTCCCTTAAACCTTCAATATCTGCAACGGCGATGCCGTTTCGGTTCAAGCAAGTGGTGATTTGCTCCCTTAGATGTTCCATACTACTCTCTACCAGAACACCGGTGCTATCAAGCACCGCATCAATCGCAGGCTGGCTAAGCTGATATTTTTCCTTGGTCTTTAGCGCAAACAAAGCTAAAGACCTGGTCATTTCATCGACAAAGTTCTTAGGGTCCTCTCTAGCATCATTCTCCTCAGAAATGTCCTCACCTTCACTACAACTATCAGCAGCATTGTCATGGAATCTTTCTAATAGAACAACCTCTCTGGCACTGTGTTTTCGATTAAGGTGAGATCTAAAGAAATTGAACTTCTTAAAAGATTGAGCACAATCACCACATGTTTTCAAAAAATTTGGCTCATGACTGTGAATGAATTTTATGTGATTTAGTAGCTTTTTGAAGCTTCTACCGTCGAAACTTGAGCAATAACAACAAGCGAACACCATGACTCGCAGCGCCAGCGTCTACCCCAATAGTAATACCTAATGCTCGCCAAAAGGATAGTGGTCGTGGTCTCATGTGCCGTAAACTCATGTGTTGCGCACCAATCAGCGATATCCTAAGAATGCGCGTGCAAATTTAAATGCGTCATTTCACTCTTTGATCTAAACATCGTGTTTCTATCAGACCGATTTTGCCAGCGATTAATATTTTCTCTTCGAACGTCTGTTTCAAGTATCCAATTAATCAAACTCATGGCCTCGATGACTGTCAACGATGTGAAATCTTGGCTCATTGAAAATGGCTTTGAAGAGTACGCTACCACATTCCACAGTAAGTGACCTTTAACAAGCGAATTGAGTAGGGCCGAATAGATTGATTATTCTCTTTGTTTTCAAGCAAGATGTTCTTCAGTGTAATAAGCATAGTGCTGCTCTCGATTGTCTGATTTGTTTCGAGGTCGTTTTGTAGGAAACAACATTCGTTTCTGGCGACGCGAAGCGTGAGATGAAAGCACGTGCAAACTTTAATACACGTGGGTATTGGCTAAAAAGGTTCTTTTCTTGTTGCTTTAAAGCTTTAAAGGGTAAATAAGGTATATCATTCTTGGTGAAAAGAATCAGATTTTTGATCGGAGTGTTCTCTTCCCACGCTTGGCCTGTGCTGGCGGGGAGTGATGCAACAACGTACTTGACAGGTTATTAAAAGCCATTAAATGTCAACTTCAGATAGAAGCACTGAGAAGTCGACCAGATAATTTTGCATGAACAAACTTTTGCTAGATTTACTATAATCTGTGCCTTAATTTTCTCTTGAAAGATAATGACATTGATGGTGAGGCCCTTCTATCATTGACTGGGAGAGCTGCAGAGCAGCTTATCCCATCAATTGGTCACAGGATGAAATTCCTGAGGGCCCTTCACCTTAAGAAAGACCAAAGCAGTGGTGATGGCAACAATGGGGTTCAAACAATCGAAAGGCAAGGGGATGAGACAGCAGCACTCACTATCATGGAAACTTCATGTTCAAACTTAAAGAAATGTGAAAGGCAAGCAAGGTACTGTCGCCTTTGCAATTCATAGGGGCCCCAATAACACCAACACTTGGAAATAATTTAGCTTTCATTCAGATATCTCCAAAGTTTATTTTATCACCACGTGAAGGATGATACTCTATTAGTGTTACACAAGTGCTAAATGAACAAATTGTTGAGGATTAGCCCAAACCATCGTTCAAGAAATAGCCGGGCAGGAATCATTCCCTTTCCCTTTGCGTCACATTTTC
>BLAZ01000924.1:187628-190128 GCA_014633955.1 Acropora tenuis
CTCTTTTGTTTTGCTTTAAAAACATTCTCGTTGATCACGGAGTGAAAACGCTCTATACTTTAATTTTTAAGTAATAATATGTAAGTATAGGTATGTAGTTTTACTTGTATATTCAAAAAAGACTTAAAAAAAAAAACAAATAGCAGTGTATTTTCATTCTTCCGAGGCACTCCATAAGCCTTGTTAGTCTATTTTTGCTTCTCCTCCATTTGCAAAGCAAGTGTAGCTTTATTATCAACAGTTCCAACTTCTTCAAGAAGTAAATCGTCTCTAGGTTTCTGTCATTAGCCAATAAAAACATTCCTTTGGTGTCGTGATTGTCGAAAGCGTCTGGGTAATCTTGTTTTGTTAAGTGATCAGAAAGTTACCTCTTTTACTTGCAGGTGTTAAAACTAAAGGTGGTTCCAGCACAGCAGCCTTTTGAGCTATACAAATAGGAATCATCAACAGCGTTGTTACAAAGTTTTAAAAGCGGGAAAAGCAAAAAAAGAAAGAAAGAAATTTTTTAAAAAAAATCTAACCTAACACTAAACCTTAAAAAAACCCTAACCCGGAAATGGTTATGAGTGTTGGAAACTAATGAGACTCAGTTGAATGCTTAAAACTGAAAAGATGAATCTCCTATCTGAAAGGTTGAAAATAAAAGAAAATAGCAAAACTCTAAGAAGCAAAACAATAGACTATAAACTAGAAAACCTAGTTCATTTACAACGGACACTGAACGAGAAAGAGACATATAATAATGAAAGGCGGCAGTGACTGAAATTATAAAAGATTAGATTATTGTCTGGAGTGTCCAAGCGAAAAAAACAACAACAACAACAGTGCGAAGCAATTTGTCCCTTACAAAGTGTAAAACGTTTTTTCACCTCAGCAAAAATATCTAGACGGCTGATGGCCGGCAGGTGAATGAGGCAGAATAAGTAGTGAGAGGTTAGCTGAAAGGCAGTTTTTGTTGTTTTTGTTTATGGAGATTAAAACTCTTGAGTTATTGTCTTATTTAGAAGATAAAAGGAAACCTGCAGTGGTTATAATCCAGCAAGCCCTCGTGGCAAAGGAATACTTGTTAAAGCGTATTATGCATGTTTTCATGCTTCGGTTCCAAGCTTAGACAGGGGAAACAGAACATTCCTCTTTCACTCCTCCAGTATTAAAAATTATTATAGCCCCACGGCCCCCGGTATTTCTGATATATTGCCAGTCAAACGCACTCAGAATGCATATGGAATAGATAAAAATGGCGGACAAGGATGAATAAGATCAATTGTTGTGATTTTTAGAGTAAAAACTTGGTATGAGTTCTAAAGAGAACACGTACAGGGGAATTTCGGGGTGAGGAAGACTTCTTGCAGAATGCGGAGTACAGGTGAGTTCTGTGTCAAACAAGAAATGGATTCTTGAAAAATAAACAAAATTAGTGACTGTAATACCGTTTGGCCGGGCCTTTAAGGCCCGGCCAAACGATAAATGTTGGACGACCCAACATGTTGGGTGAACCAACATTTTATCGTTTGGCCACCGTGTTTGATGACCACTCAACATGTTGGATGATGTTGGAACATGTTTGATGCAGTATCAAACATTTGATCCAACATCATCCAACATTTCTTTCGTTCTCATGTTGGATGCGTGAAAGTTACCACTACAAGTTAACAAATTATTAACATATTTTGGTTCTGTTGCTTTCTATGAGATGAACTAGTGTTCCAGGCTCTCAAAGCCTGTATAAAGTTAACGCAAGTTTGGTTGCCATGTTGTAACAGCCCGTTTACATGTGAGATAAGGTGGGAATTTCCCACATCCTTGTATTTGAATTAGCCTTCAACTTTTACTGAAACGCAGCGACCAGTGACAGTTGGTATTGCAGCCAGCCTCAGGCTGTTAAAAGAGGTAACTGGGCTGAAAGAGAGAGCTCCCAGCCCAGCATCCCTGCTAAGCTTAAAAAAATAGCATTTTACAGCAACAACAATGATATATTCCATATAAACCTCATCAGGTGTCTTTTTTTCCGTTTTGTCCACCGAGAGTTTGTTCCCAACGAATGTCCCTAGAAGAAACTTTTGTTTAGGTGTTTCAAAGATAAAGCATAAACACAAGCCATTCATCCTTCATCAGTCCATTACCACAATTTGTCGACGGGAAAGCGATTAAAAAAGAAACCAATGTTTAGAATTTCAAGTTGTGCTTCACAAATAAAAGAAAACCGTTTTCTTCGTTGGCTACCAATTTTATGAACGCTGTTGTCTTTAAGCTATGGTGCGGTTCCTTCGATTTTTTTCGTTGGTAATTTTATATTTTGCAGGTTTATGTCCCCACGTTAACGCTTCCAAGCAACGGTAACTGCAACAAAAAGGACGCTTCAAAATATGATTATAACTACGTTATTAGAAGTACGTCGCAGGTATTTCAACTCCGTCAGTTTTGCATGAGAGCAACTGATTTTTACGTCCGGTCTTGCAACAAAGATAGAAATTTAATATTAAATGTTACTGGCTTGCTT
>BLAZ01000924.1:244680-245779 GCA_014633955.1 Acropora tenuis
CAATGATGACATGTCTATAAGACATTGTTGGCCGATATTGGCCTTCATTGTTGGTTGGTTTGCCGTGCAGAGGACCAATTCGAGGGCTTCAATGTTGTGATCTCTTCTCATATATGTAACTTCAATGACCGAACCAAAGAAATTAAGCCTGAAAGTTTCATTAGTAATGCAGACAGATGTTATTTTACAAACCGTCTGAATGAAGGCAGAGTTAACAGATAATCCCTCTACTGTATCAACTCCGATTGAGCTAACTTGAATATTATCAATTTTGTCTCCGACAAAAGTGCATGCCTAATAAATGATTACAGCTTTGTTTTATCGTAGTCCCACTTAGTTCTCCATCTCTAAGCTAGCAGTCAGAATGGCAACTGAGGGTAAGAATATGACATTCATTAATGACATCTTTTATTTATTCATATCTTCTTCTTCTTCTTCTTCTTCTTCTTCACCTCTTCCTCCTTCTTCCTCTTGAAGTTCTTCCTCTTTTTCTTCTTCCTCTTATTCTTGTTTTTTTTTTTTCTTCTTCTTTTTCTTCCTCTTCTTCGTCCCCTCCGTCTTGTAATATTAGAGAACTTAAGAGGCTGTCTCCCTAAGATCCTCAAGCCCATTTTGGACTACATCACCGATTTCCTTGAAACTTTTTGTGTGATTTACACTTTAGTAGCTTAGTTTCAAAACACATCTCATTTTACCTCGTTCATTTTACCGTTCATTTTGTCTAATTTTCAAGGGGGGTCCTGTTGGGACAAAAAAATGCAAATTTCTCATGTTCAAAAATCGCAATATTTTCATAAAGTTGACATCTTCCGTCGTGCCTTAAAATTTAACGCAGAAAGTTTTCCTTCCATTTGGTAGAACATATACCTCCTCTTATTACCGCGACATTCGTGAAGTTTTCATCCCGCATCTACGAATCTACACACAATAACAAGGTGTTTTTGATTTGGTCTTTGCCGGGCGTTTTTACTAACTACTGCCTAACCGTCTTGCGTAATATGGTCAAAATCAACCGCTCCTCTTTACCCGTAGCATTCGTAAGTTTTCAAGGTTCAGTTTATGCACTGCACCTTTGTTTCTATCAATATTTAAGTATTTT
>BLAZ01000924.1:293340-300840 GCA_014633955.1 Acropora tenuis
TTTTCAAGACTTTAAATCAACAGGCGTCTAAATCTTCTACACAGAAAAAAGAAATGTAGCACGATAGTTTTTTTTTTCTCTACGAAATTCTGTAAGCATTAAACTAAGGAGTATTAGCTAAAACTTTTAAAAGTAACCACTGGTAATGCTAATTTACCAATTATTCTATATCTTTTTTTCAAGTTTTCTTTGTTGTTAAGGCTGCATCCGTTGCATTGGCAGTTTTGCCATCAGCTGTTTCTCACACATTGAAAATAGTCCCTTATTCAATTTTGTTGATGAAATCTTATCGGTGACACATAATATTATTGAACCTGAGGAAGTCGGTCTGAGTTGGCCAGACGAAATATATCCGCGGGGCCCCACTTGCGCCGCGTGTTTCACGAATCTCGCGCGTGCGTGTGTATTTTGATAGTCCTTTATTGTCTCTCAACTAAATTCACAGTCTAGTTAAGGACGCTTTTTTCGTAATCAACTGCATTCCTGAAGTTGAGCCAAAGCTGACGATAATTGTCAACGATTCTTATCAACTGCAGAACATTTTCTCTCTGTTTGTACACTCCTTGCTTAATACGTGTAGCGACGACGTTCGCAGACGTTGAGCGAAGAAAGAAGGAATGTGCTTACGATTTCATTGCTTGTTAGCTTTCAGCGACTGAGACTGAATGGTATATATGAATATGTCTCACCCTATTCTATGGAACCCTCGCGCTCTGTACACCTGTTTACTTCAATTTACCTCAAGGCAGTCGCTTTTATGAAGAATATCAATTTTTAACATCCGACGTAACCCAGGTGAATACAGCATAAAGAGAGTAACTATGGATATTTCCGTGCGGCACTTATATTGAACCGTAAGTTCTACACATCTGCTGAAATTAGACTTGATATGAAAGTGGTGAAAAGGAAAATAACAAACAAACAAACAAACAAACAAAAACTGGACCTTTAAATCGTTGCTAATTTAAGGGGATGAACTCTTAGCTAGGAACTTATATTCATCATGTGTGGTTAATGAGTGTCATCATCCATAATTAGCTTAAAAACAATTGCAACTTCTTATGTAAAACGATTTATTTTCAATATTAGGCCACCTTAAATTCCGAAAGGCAGCTGACAGGACAACAAATTTGAAGCTATCAGTGGTTCAAGTGTCAATTCACTTTAGTGCCCCCACTGATTTGAACTAAACTATTCCGAAGACAGTCTTCTAATTTCAAGTCCAAAATAAAAAGACGGAAACCTCGGCCTAGATGGCATTCCTCAGAGCATTTCTCCTCACAAGTGTTGTCATCCTCTCACGGCATGCAGTTGCTGAAGGCAAGAATGCGTTTTTTCAAATTTACCTACTTTATGCAGTCATACCTTTTAGTTTAACTGTGATCAATTTATTTTCTGTCACGACCCAATATTCCTACTTGTATTGTTTCATCTCTTGTATGCTGTGTTTTTGCGAAGCCCAATTCTTGCTATTTTCAGAGCTAGAAGAGCCGGACAAAGTTGTCAGCCGTGATGGACCCAGTGATGGTATCAGCTATGTCAACTTCGTAGAAGACAAATTCTTCTTCTTAAATATTACCGCTCTTGGCGGAGGTCTCGTTGATAACAAGCACGAGTGCTCGTTTGCC
This sequence comes from Acropora tenuis, assembly GCA_014633955.1. Lineage (NCBI taxonomy): Eukaryota > Metazoa > Cnidaria > Anthozoa > Scleractinia > Acroporidae > Acropora > Acropora tenuis. Next base: position 294,969 of record BLAZ01000924.1, read on the forward strand.
TGTTTAGATACTCCGTCATGTTTCTCACTCAACTTGGCGGCCTTCCCTGACATCAATAATAAACTGCTTTGTGAACTTTTACCTTCGGACAAATACAACCACTCCGATAAATTTATGCAGAGTGATACTTTTCACCACTTCAGCACCGCGGTAAGTTCAGAACAGACGTGAAAAAATTAGGGAGCTTGCAACCCGCGCTGCGTAAATGAAGCTCTCCTATGCAACATCCAAAAACGACATTCTTCTTCGTAAAAAAGGTTACTCATTTCACTTTTACAGGTTGCTGTCACCAAGAAACACAATTCTTCACTTGCGATGAAAAAAATATTAGACTAAAAATTAAGATTACAAGGTGTGGTGGACCTTAATTTAAGTCTAAGAGGAAAAAATCTTTTTATAATTTTAAGGTTAGCGTTTATGTTCGAGTTATTTCTTGGTTAGGATCAGGGTTACGTGCCCTTGAAGACCTGGCATAATTTTTAGGCGAAAAGGCCCCAAGAACTACCTCATATCCAAACAGAAAGAAATATGACCGACGAGTGAAAGTTTAAGGAGCACTGCTCATGTTTAACTCTTTCAGTCATTGCTCCCCTAATAGACTCCTGTAACTTACTCCGGCAAAGATATGATTGGTATTCACATGCATTTTTCGGTAATGGTAGAGTGTTTGGCCCAGATCACGATGGATTTTAAAGCAAACTGTGGCGACTTTGGGCAATAAGCAATAACAAAAAGAACTGGCGCGGGAAAATAGTGGATTTTATTTCTCGAGTCAATATGAGTTTACAGAAATAGCGAAATCGTTATCAAATATGTACCGATCAAAGAACAGAGTGGATCATGAGCTCCTGATTGTTATGATTAGAAAGTTTATATATCTCGATACATTTTCTTACATTATTTGGACCAATTGTAAATGAAATGCTGCCACCTTGACCAATATTTGTGCCAATGCTTCAATGTATATTCTTTTCTAGACGCCATGCAGCAGTTGGCCCTGTAAAAACAGTGGCAAGTGTCTGCCACTGTACAAAGAGAACCGCTACAAGTGTATCTGCATCCAAGGATTCACAGGAAAAAATTGCGAAAGTGGTAAGAAACCGGCTCCGATAATGTGAGCCTCATTTTTGAGGGGTTCCATATTAAGTGGTTGCATGTTAAGTAGGTTCAAGTGAAAGTGTCGAGGACTTAGGTGGTTTGAAGTAAATAGCATAATCTTGCCCTTGAGAAAACGCAAATGACTGACACTTCATTTTCCTTTCCCATAACGGGAAAAAAAAATGTCTTACTTTCTTGCAAGCCATGACTTGTTTTAACTTATTTGGTAAACAGCAAAGGTTTTAATAGCAAATCCCAAAGAAATAGAGATTGCAAAGGTATTCACTTCATGAAATATACTCGCTCAGGCATGAAATACTTCCGGGATAAATACAATAACTGATGATCTAGGATGTTCAAATTCCTCAGAAGGCGTTAACACATATTGCATCAAGCAATAAATGAGAAATCGCACGATGACTTTTCCTTTGATGTCTTTTGGGAGAGTTGAACTGCCTTGAACTGCTTTGAGCTTAGTGGCAAAAGGTATGCATCATAAGTTTATTGCGTATTTCTAATTTGTCCTTGTTGTGCTTATTCCAGACATTGATGAGTGTTCTCTAAACAAGTGTCACGTGAATGCCGCATGTAACAACACCAAAGGATCTTACAACTGCACTTGTAAGGATGGATTCGAAGGGGACGGGGAAAACTGCACAGGTAAGATTCTGTTTAGGCACATAACTACAAAGACTCTAAGCTGAATGGAATAACTTACTTATTTATCAATAAAATTTATCAATATTATACAGAAAGCAAATTGCAGTGGTAAATTTTTGCAAGCTTTCTTGCACGTCCTGTTATGATAATTTTGTTTTGGTGTTTTTGAATCAATCTTCTATGACAAATTTATTGATAAGCTTCTAGTGTGAACTTCAAGCCAGTAAAGGAACTCTATTCATGAGAAAGTGTTCTTAAGAATCTTAAGCTTGATCAAGCCAGAACAATTAAGAATCCATATTTTTGCCATGACTTTCTAACCTTTAATGGGCATTGAAAATGCAAGCCTTACATGTGAAATGCCAATTTCCATCTTGCTCCAGACATTGACGAATGCTCTTCTGTTAACGAGTGTAACCAGAATGCTACATGTAGCAACACCATAGGGTCTTACAACTGCACTTGTAAGGATGGATTTGAAGGCAACGGGAAAAACTGCACGGGTAAGATTTTGACACTGAATTTGCTGTTAATTGTAGACTAAGCTGGAAAATATTTTTCACATAAATGACATCTAAAACCTTAATTAGGAGAAACTAATAATTAATTATTCTGAAACTGCAAAGGGATTTACAGACTAAATTAATTTGATCAGGCATGAAATGCTTCTTGGATAAATACAGCAACATCTCGGATGTTGAAATTCTTCGGCAAATCATCATCCATACTGCATCAAGCAATAGACCAGAAATCTATTTTATTTTGATGTTTTTTGTGAGTTCCAAACCTTAAAATGCTTCAGGTTCAGTGGCAAAAGGTAGGCATCTGGAGTTTATCACGTATTTTTAATTTTCCCGTGTTATATTTGTTTCAGACGTTGATGAGTGTTCTCTGAACAAGTGTCACCAGAATGCCACATGTAACAATACCATAGGGTCTTACAACTGCTCTTGTAAGGATGGATTTGAAGGGGATGGGAAAACCTGCACAGGTAAGATTTTGACACTGAATGAGCTGTCAATTATACACTAAACTGGAAAATATTTCTCATAAAAGCGACACCAACAGCCCTTCACTAAGAGATATGATACAGTCTCAGAGGATCAGAATGATTCATTTCAATCATTATCAAACAGTTGAGCAATAGAGCACATTTTCTATGGCTTCCTTTGCACAGTGATAAACCCCACGGGGGATATTGATTTTAGGAGAAAATGAAAAAAAGCTTGTGAAATACGAGCCAGAGCAGAGAATTTTTTAAGTCAGTTATTTTATAACAGCTGAAAACTCACAAGTCGCTTTAAAAGTCCATTTTAGGCCCATTTTCATTTTCAAACCAGAATTCACACCATAGACTGGAAGTAGTCGCGAACAGGTCATTTGCATGATGTCGTTATTTTACTGCCGAGACTAGAATGCCTTGACAAAATAAGATACTTTCTAATTCAAATTTGGCTTCTCTCTTGGGAATAAAGAGACAATTGGAAAAATTAACATGACAATAGACACCACTAACTGCATTCTGGTCTCAGTAGTAAAATGTCGCCATCATCCAAATGGTGCCTCTAATTATATGTATGATCCCAAAAACACAGTACGAAACGATGCAAATATGCCAAATCTCAGTAGCTAAAATTATGACACCCCATTCACATTGTAATCTCGATGAGGAATAAAGGAGAAGAAAAAATACACACGCACTCGCAAACTCTCCAACAACAAATTCAGGAGTTGAGTTGCATTAATTCATCAGGAAGCGTCAAACTGTGAGCGGTAAATCGCAGGTTTGAAACCCGGCCTTTTCATCATTGTTTTTTCTTAAGCAAGAATCCTAACTCCATGTCATCTCTCCTAGAATTGGGTGTATAAACGGCATTGGCTACACAATTTGGAGGGTAACCCTGTGAGGAACTACTGGCATCCTCCTCAGAGAGGGGGGTTGGTGCAATACTCTATATGCTTACCCAGTATTTCTCAAGTTATATCTCGCACAAAGTAATGAAATTATATACATAAAATATTATGAATGACATTCATCAGTTTGTAAAATCTTCACAAATATCTTCATCAGAAAAGAGTTTCAAGGGTATAGAAAAGTCAGTCATCATTGGAGATAGTCAGGAATACCTGGCCAAGCTTGGAGAATGGCTGAAGAGCGTGAAACATAGCGATCGCTATTGGAAACTTTGTTGGCGAGCTTCAAGAGATGGCTGGGCTGCTCAAACATTCCACACCCAGTGCGATGGAAAGAGTCCAACTGTAACTATTGTGAAAGCAAATGGCAACATTTTTGGGGGCTTCACCAAGAGTCAGTGGGGTGAGTTATCTCTATTCTTATGTCCAAAGATTGCAGTATAACTATAGCTATCATAATAAGGGGTGAAACCCTCTGCGCCAATTTTTTTTTTCAGACAAATATTGCTTTTTTTTGAGCAGTGAAATCTTGATTCATTATCCATTTTTTGTGCTTTATGAATAATTCTATACTCACAACAGATCAAAAGATATATGCCACTTTTTAATGCAAAATCTTTTTGAAAATGTACACACAGTGAGAGAGGAGGAAGCCACTTGGAGTGGACGGCTTCCCTGTGAATTTTTTCAGTCCCTAACCTCTGGAATTCCTTTACCACAGCCCATCATAATGATGCAGTGGCGGATCCAGACCTTGAGCTAAGGGGAGGGTCCGGTTTTTTTGAGATGTTGAAACAAAATTGATTTGCGAATGTTGCTTGCCCTGCCGGCTTTTCTTCCTTCTGCGTTTTTTCATTATTTTATTTATTTCTTTTTTGTTGCCAAAATAAGGGGGGGTCCGGGCCCCCCGGGCCCCTCCCCTAGATCCGTTACTGTGATGCCATAATCCATTCACCAAAACAGCCCTGCTGTAGTGCCCTCCACTCCAAAATATCAATCCAAAAAGAAGGTACCTGTTTAGTAAAAGTGAGATATTAAAGTGATTGTTAATACCGTAGTTAGAATTTTAGTTTTTACGGTGCTCTGTAATGAACTTAGGCTACATTTTACGAAAAAAAATTTTTTTTTTCTTTTTTTTGTAAAATGTAGCATTTAATAAGATTCACCTTTGGTGTGAGAGTTCCAGATGGTCTGGTAGCTGGCTACCTTCTGTCTAAATGCCCTGATGTGCAAAGATGTCCACTGTCATTAAAAGTAATATTGGGATACATTTTGCATCTCCCTGAAATGTCCTTCTGGTGTTTGTTATTGAATGGTTTGCCTTTGATGACCATAAAGGGACATCTGCATAAAGTACATTATCAAAACCATGTCAGAAATTGGCATAATGTAATTAAAAGTTACTATATACATGTAAGTGATTAATGAAACTATGGCATTTAATGACTTATTGAAGAAGGACTGGGGGCATACCTGCCTTTAATATGTTGAATGTTTACTTCAGTCAAGTAATACAAATTGTGCTTTTGAGCCAAGAAAACACTTCCCTGCTATTGTTGCTTATGACAGGTTCATGTAAATTAAATTAAGAGATCCAATCCAGTGAAAAGAACCTGTGTAGTTTCATTGAAAGGCCAAAACACAAAACTACTTCATAAAAAGGAAAAAGTAGAGGAATTCACAGAAGGAACTAAATTGGAAAACAAAAAAGGGCAAACAACAATTACCAACCTGCAGTGAGAAAGAACCAAACAAGGAGGAAGAAGAGAGATCAGTCATAGATGAGTGGTTTACCAAGGAAGAAATTGAAGACTATTACAATTAATATAATAGTAATACTAAGTTGCACTCATGGTCATCATCATCGTCGATCCAATTTTGATCCGGGTTTATCCCCGGAAACGGGGGTGGCCAGATTTACCCCAGCAGCAATCTCTCTAACTCCCACTCTCCATCTCGCTCGATTCATGGCGTCCTTTTTCTTCAAGCCCACACTCTTGCTCTCGTTCTCCACTTGCGTCTTCCACGTCTTCTTTGGTCGTCCCCGCTTCCTCTTGCCCCTCACTTCAAACTCCAACGCTATTCTCAGAACATGCCCTCATTTGGCTTAATTCATAGTAAACGTAATTAATAGTAACCTTAATTCATAGTAAACTTAATTCATAGAACGTGCATTCATTTGTATTATTATTCCTCTATT
>BLAZ01000924.1:305840-308340 GCA_014633955.1 Acropora tenuis
GATGACCCAGAAGACTTTCTGTTCTCCTTGGCAAACAAGGTCAACGTCAAGCCACTTAAATTGGTTCATAGTCGTAGAGCTGACAGGCCCTACAGTATGTACACTCAATATAATTATGGCCCCACGTTTGGCGGTGGACACGATCTTCACATCTCAGATAACGCGAATGGCAACTCCCGCTCTTATACAAACCTCGGTCACACGTACAATGCACCATCGGGCCAACGGGCCGACATTTTTCTGGCAGGAACGTATAACTTTGTACCAAGCGAAGTTGAAACATTTTACCTTGTAACTGAGAATTAAAATCCAGAAAACAAAGCCTCTAGCTGGAAAGTTCCTTTAGATGAATATTTGTCTAGTCGAGTTTGAATAAGGCTTTAAGCTCAGCAATAGCGTTTATTCAAATAAGCCATGATCCTCGCAGATACGATAGCAATCTTATGCAATAGACCTCTTTAGCTTGTATGTTTTGTTTTCCCATTTCAGACCACGTGATGCTACTCGAGGGAATAGTTTCTTTGAAATGTCATCTTATGCACGTGCAAATGTACGCATAACTAATGAAAAAACAAAAGGCAAATTCCCATGAGGGTATCACGTGGTCTGAAATGGGAAAACAAAACATACAAGCTAAAGAGGTCTATTGCGTATGGAGGCCTGAAAAATTCAACACTTTGACGAGTTTGAACCCGTCACCTCGCGCTACCGGTGCGACGCTCTAACCAACTGAGCTATGAAGCCCCTGACTTCGGAACGGGTTATTTCTGTGGTTTCTAATAGGCCTGTGAGGAATGAATGAATGATTAAAATATGTATGAAATATATCATATTTTGAACTGCAGAAGCTATGATCCTCGCAGTTATGAAAGCAATTTTTTTGCAATTGCGTATGGAAGCCCCAAAAATTCAGGACTTCAACGAGGTTTGATTCACTTGTTGATTCACTTGAGATAACCCTGAGCGATCTCATTTTTGTATTAAATGTAAGAAAATTCAACAGAATACCCAAAGTGTCAATAATACTCTAAACGAATTTCAGACAATTTTGATTAATTTCAGCTAATTATAGTGGGTGAAAATTCATCGAAATTGCCTGAAACTCGTTCGGAGCATATCAATTTTCTTAAAGGGCATGTAAACCCAAAAATCGTACATTTTTGTTCATATAGCCGTTTAGTACAAACAAAACGTATGCCATGTGTGTAATTATTTTTTTCACCAAAGGCCGTTTTCACCTCGTGAAAGCTCTTCCAAATTCGAAACATTGCGCCATACTTCTTGTGACGTCACGGGTGGAACCAAATCATTGTCGGCAGCTGTGGAAACTCCCCCTTTGCCACCTCGTGAAATACGGATTTACCTGGTTTTGTGTAGAATAAAGAGCCGATTTCAAGGAGCCGTCGGTACATTCTGTTATTTGTTGTAGTCATTTTTCTCCGGACCATTACGAGAAAAGTTACATGGCAGAAATGGGCCTTAAAAAGCAAAAACCACTACTACAAGGTGCTGTGCCCACGATTCAGGCCCTACCAGAAACCAATTCACCCATTGCAGACAGCGAGGAACCGGAAGAAAAAATAAAAATAAACTAGAAGAAGTAGAGCGCACCAAACTTCAGAGATCAATAGAGTAAGTAAAAAACGGATTTACGTCCAAATCTTACAACTTACAACTAATACAAAATGAATGTATTTATTGCCTAAAAACATCTTCTTTGTTTCTCAGTTTTTGAAAAATTATGACAAAGGCAGTTGTCCGGGAGCCAGCTCTGTGCCCATAGGAGACCTTGACCTGTCGGAAACCGAAACCGGTAATGAGGAAAGAGAATATACAATGTGATATCGGATTTGTTTGGCTGGACCTTCAACGCAAATGCGTGGCCTATCAAAGAGATCTTCCTTTTTATAAGTTTCTTCGCTTTGAACAATAGCCCTTTCCAAATTTAAACGCGATGCTTTTCTTAACTAGGCAGGCACACAAGTGGAACCTGTTACAGCTGATACTGAAGTCCAATGTGAGATAATTCACATACGTACTTACTCTACGCCTCTGTGTTGTCCAGTTTCTTATTTACAATGCACCTTGTTAATTCCCTCTACCCCTAATGTGTATTTTATTGAGTCAGCCACACGACTTGTTCTTCAAACTAACCGAGTCTCTCAAACTACATGAGACATTTCATTTATCCTCTTATTCCCTTTTACTTCCATTTGTTTACATCATCGTGCTCTGAGTTCCCGTAAGATTTGTGTGAGTTTAAATGAAATAATTATTGACTTGACTTTCCAAAGTTATTTTTCTTTTTTTTTTAATATTTTTTTAAAATATCTTTTCTACTTATTTCTTTACATTGTAAATTCAAGAGTCTTCAATATTACTTTTCGAAAGTTGCATGTTTTCCAGTGCTGTAGAGATTCCTAACTTAGACCGATTTTTTTTTTCTGTTAATTAACATGAATGAAATACCTGAACAAAGAGGTTTACAAAGGCATTGTAA
>BLAZ01000924.1:361699-364199 GCA_014633955.1 Acropora tenuis
TTGATACCACTGAAATCCTGAACTATGAATGGACCTTCAATTTATCTGTTACAGGTTTGATTTCAAGCCACTTTTTTAATGAAAGATTTAGAAACTGTGGTGCAGTGTTGTTGGGGAAGCGAAACGCTAAAATATCGTATCAAATAAGTTGATAAGGGTTAAATTTCAACCTTCAAAAGATCAAGACGCTGTCTTTTCGCGCGTTACCCCTTCTTTTTCAGGGCGACAGTTTAGTCCTAAACTTTGCTCCACAATGATCCCTTTTCATCATCGGCTAATCCTTGACCGAATGCGTGTTTTAGCTGATTCATAACACAAGTACTTTCAAAAGGGACTTTGGCGCTGTCGTCTTCGGGGGACGTCAAACGCGGAACTTCGGCAATATAGACAGAATTACTCACTGTGATTGTAAGCGTCGAGAACCTCAGGAATAATTATAACTTGGATAAAATGAAAAAAAAGAGAGGACATGATTAGAATCACCTATTAGTACAATATGGATGTTTTATCTGTCGGCATAAATATTTTTGGACTCTGGATGATAAAGTTCGTGTAGAGTTGCACTAAAATTGTTTTGTCTCTTCCATAATTATATAACTAACACGCTTATAGCACGCTTTTGCCAAGTAATGAGTTTTTTTCAGATCATGTACATTTGACGCTTGGCCACAAGCAACGAGTCCATAAACCACATACGGATCGATTTACGAACGGCCAATGTTACTGACACATTGTTGCCCCTCTGTGCTGCGGAGGTAGGTTTTCAATCTGCGCAACCCACTAAATGATCCGGCGCTCTTCAGAACATGATATGATTCTGGAAAGTTATGGCAGGATTGAGTTGTATTAATTCAAGACTGGAAATACCCCACACAACTACTGAGTTCAGTGCAATACAGTGCCCAACAATAACATTCTCTTCCTACCCAAAATATCTAAGTTGCCCAATCATTCGTTGAGACGCATAATACTCCTCTGGTAGAAAAAGGGCCAGTAGCACGAACACGAAAAAATTTAATTTCTAAAACAGAGTTTTAAAATCTCAAGGCAAGAGCGAATTCTGAAGGAAAATGAAGGATCATAAATTACAAAGGTATCATGATCCCCAAAATTGACACGTTAAAATCTTGTACACCTTCACAGCATATAGGAAAGAATTAAAAGTGTTTATAATGCTTAGTAGACTTTGTGAATAATTCCTTTCAGTTTCCTGCTAGTATATCGCCATGCTAATTTTGTTAATAAGCGCAGTGTGCGTACTGGGTTTTCTTGCTGCTTTTTTGGGTGAGGATTTTGTATCTTCATCGTATATCTAACGACCTCTCATGGAGCCCACACATCAGTTATTTTATTCTGCCGGTCATACAAATTTTATTTATCAATTATTATTAGTAACAATGCCTCCAAAGAGAACAATTGCATAATTTTACGAAACTGCAGCGGGCAGCGGATGAAGGAAAAGATGATAAAATGAAATGTTTAACTTTAATTATTTTTATTCCCTCCCCCCTTTCTTTTTCATTTCGCTCCACCTACGCTGCGGAGAGATTAATAGGACAATCAAATGACTTTCCCGATTAGCATCATTTGCACGCGAGTGGAGCGACGGTGCAAATGATGCGACTAGGGACACATATAAACTATATGCCCGACAAAAGTCATTTCATTATCATTATTATCAATACACATGGCCAAATCGTTTTTTAAGTCCTAGGTTTGACTAGAAAAAAAAGCTCTCAATGGTTTCTAAATAATTTATCTAACTTTTTGGATAAATTTATTGTAAGGTCAAGCTAGAAATTATAAGAGCTTACATGTTTCTTCCTCGACCGCGAAGTTCAACGTCCATTTCGTGTTCAAATTCTCTGGTCATATGTGAGTTGTATATGACAAACAAGTTCGTTTTGCAGAGAAGGAAGCGAGTTTAGTTCGAGCTTGAGATTTGGCAGGATAACAGCTAAAGAACAAAACCTTAATGCCATAGTGTTAAATTTCAAAACTCTACGAACACTACGAACTCTTTGTCTTTCCGTGTTATTTGGGCATTCCATTGCGTGGAAAACGTACTTTGATTGCATTTTCAAAGTTTCGATTTTTTTTTGCAAATATAAAAAAGCGCTGGAACTTAAAATCATGATTTTTGAAAATAGTTCACCAAAGGGTATATTGAGGCAAATTATGAACGATGTGCGAAAATAGTCGCTGTCGCGAGATTCTCAATGCTATCAGGCAGGAGCTCTTAAGTTCCCTATTATTGTCAATCAAAAGCCCAACGTATTTCACATACGTTTTATGTTCAATAGATACCATCCGAGTTGTTGTCAAACATTTTTATATTAACAAACAAACATGGGGGGAATAGATCAAACAAAATTGAGACTAATGGTCGCTGATATCTGAGACAAGGAAGCCACATGATAGTTTGCATTCAAATCTGTTGACAAACATGTTATCAATAAGTGTTGCCGAATTTTTGTAAACTCTACGAGATTTATCAATA
>BLAZ01000924.1:391677-396677 GCA_014633955.1 Acropora tenuis
GGTATTAGAATCGCGGACACCGGGATTTGAATAGGAAGAAGGGAGGGAGAGAATGGATAAGGCTCTTACCAAAAATTATTTTTTTGGGTTTGGACACCCAACAAATCACGAGAGCTAGAGAAAAAAGTAAATCATTCATTCTTTATTCTATTATTCGCTTCAAAGCCGTTCGATGAAATCCAGTTTTGAAATTCTTAAAAGAATTGTACATTTTAAGCACTACAAAAATGATCAAAAACAAAGAACGGTAGTATTTTAAAGTCTCGTTTTCGTTGTAGTGGTCGTCATCATCGGTTGCCTAAACTACGCGCGCCCTAATATCTTCTCGGGACTTATTCATGTTCCCATTTTTCTAGCCATAGCATTTGTATCTTTTCTTAGTTTAACTCAAAAACTGAGTTACAATGTTCATAATTAGCAAGGTAATTGTTCTGGCCCTGTCCGAAAGAGCAATTGAAAAAGTGCCAACATTGATGAATGAAATACTAACCTGGAGTAGCTGACGTAGTTAGTCTTTGGATTGTTGTTTGTATTACCACTTGGGTTGTGCTTGGAGACAATGTTGTGTCGGCTGTTAAAAACAAAAAAGGAACAGTACGTAACTATGACAGTCGACAGCACAAAAACAAGTTTCCAACAAGTATGACACGATCTGACGAATCTAATACTTACCTGGAGTAGATGACGTAGTCAGTCTTTGCGTTGTTGTTTGCGTTACCACTTGGGTTGTGCTTGGAGACAAAGTTGTGTCAGCTGTTAGAAAGAAACTCAGAACAGTAATTATGACAGTGGACAGCACAAAAACAAGTTTCCAGCAGGTATGAAACGAGATGAGGAACTCAGGTCAGCTTTTTGCTGAAGCCAGATAATCAGTTAAACATGGGTGCCTCACTACATAAACGACGCAGCCTCTACTATGAATAGCTTTATAAGGTATTTGAGATCTTGTGAGTCAAACTTGAGGCAAACTTTAGTATGTCCAGGATTTCAAGAAATTAGATGCATGCAAACTTTATGAGCGTCAGGAAGTGTCCCTCACACTTTGACTCAATTTCAAGATTGCACGTGACGAGAATACAACAATTAAGGGGAACTTGATTTCTTTAACCTTAGCTTATACACAAATATCCGCAAAGTTGCCCGAAAGGTAATGGTCTCAACCGTATAAGATGTAAACTCTTTTGACCCGACGCGTTTTTGCATTCGCCTGCGACACTGAGGGGTGGTTGGACTGAGCTTTATTCTTCTTAATCAGCCAATTATACTCTTATTTACATTTGGTCACAGCAAAGTATTCACGTCTGAGTATTATGAGATTGCTTGGTTTCCCTCGTAACGTATGTTGAAAAAATTTTTGTACACAACACTGCATGAGGGTCTCTGTGTTACACTATTTAGCTTTTTCTCCTATTAAGACTGCGTGATTGTATCTTATTAAACTTTAAATGCCAGAAAATTTCTCTTCTTTGGAGCTGATCTTTCTTCGTATTCGTTTCTTGGCGTTCTTCTCTTATGTGTCCGATCAGCGTCATCGTGATATTATTTTCGAAGTCGTGAGTTTACCTGCGCAAATTCCTTCCATCAAAGACACATCATCAATAGCAATGTCACCAGTAAAGGATAAACCACTGATACCTTCAAAAGTAATCTGTTTAACAATGAAAGAGAGCTGGTTAGTGTTAGAGAATCCTCTTTGAATTGAAAGTGTTTTGTTTTTCTGACATCGCCATAGCGTACGGATAAGTTCATAGCTCAGTGATAGACCATTGTGCAATTTTCAAAGAACTTACATTGTTTTGTACAAATACGGCCACTTCAGCGTACATCCACATATTTCCTTGATCTCCCGATTTTGTAATCACAATGCAATTGCTGTTGAACACATTCAACCGTATAATACCAATTCCATACATGTGATAGTAGAATTTCAAACAGGACCACTTCCCAATAGCCACGCTTGGGGGAGAAAATATTAGCTTGGCATGGTCTCCCGCCCCTTGAGGAGAAACGTCGATGTACATGTAATATCCTGGCAAAAGCAACAAACAATCATGATAAAAAAGAAAAACATCAAAAGAAAGTAGATGGCCGTTTTATCAAGACCATGTCAGTAACCACAAAGATTTACGGGACCGGTGGAAAACAACTGCTTCCCTGATTGAAAATTTAGTATCAAATGAGTTGCAATTGGTAACGGTGGAGAGTTTCGAGCTTTAAAAGTGCGAGCTTTCAAAATGAGAAATTGTAGCACCGGACCGACCACTCTACAAAGTTGACGTTTGGAACTCTCACAAGGTGCTAACATGCACTCGAAACGTCAGCTTTGTATTTTTTTTACAGCGGTAATTTGATCCATATCAACCCTTTTGATACCAAATTGTTGTTTCTCTTACCCACCGAGGCCAACGGCACCTTAGTTCAAAAACTGAACCGCCAAAGTCGTTTTAGGAATTGAACCGAGTTGAATGTTTTGTGCTGTCGGTTACTTTGACGCCAACGTGCTGGAACTAGATCTTCACTGGGCGGAACATGAGAAACCGCTTTCAACCTTATGATTGTGATTATGTATGTTTGCTTTAATTTGCCGGCGTTCTCCGACAACTGACGAGACGGAAATCATAAATGTGATCAAAGGATAGAAACCAGTTGAAATCAAATAGGTTTCGTTGCCTTCGCGAAAACAACATATCACCTTCCAAGTGATGTTTGCCGTTAGTTCAGCGTCATAAACTGGATGTTTAATCGCTGCAATATTTTAAGAAAATTCATTTTAAATTAAAGAAGCAAATGACATTTATCTATAAAACAAACTCACCAGAACCGCCATGCCCAGAGGGAGGACCGGTGTAATTGGACGGTGTGCGTCCCGAACGCCGCGTCCAGTCGAAGTCATCCGCTTTGGACTGGTACCAGCCAGGACACAATCCATTCTCAAAGTCACAAGCTGCAAACAGAAATAGAAGCCGATATCACAAGTATTCTCATGATCTGTGGAATCATTTGATACCACTGAAATCCTCAAATATGAATAGACCTTCAATTTATCTGTCACAGGTTTGATTTTAAACCACCTTTTTGATGAAAGATTTAAAGTCTGAAGTAACTGTGGTGCAGTGTTGTTGGGGAAGCGAAACGCTACAGTTTCGTATTAAATAAGTTGATAAGGAAAATTTTAGGCGCAAAAAGATCAAGACGTTTTCTTCGGGAAAGGTCAAACGGGGTACTTCTGCAATATAAACAGAGTTACTCACTGAGATTGTAAGGGTCGAGAAGCTCATCAAAACTTACAGCTTGAATTAAACAAAAAAGAGAAGACATGATTACAATCCGATATTAGCACAATATGGATGGCTTAGCTGTCGGCAGAAATATTGTTGGAATAAAATTTTTTTGTCTCTTCCATAACTTGAAAGAGGAGGAGAGAAGAGAAGGAAAGAGAAGAAAGAGAAGGAGCAACCCTAAACACAGGAACGTCGGGAATTGCGAAACGCTGGAACCGTGGAGAAAGACCCCAAATCCTGAAAGAAAATTATAAGTAAATAAATGAAACATAAAAGCAATGAGTTATGAGTGTTGTGTAATATCTGTGAGATTGTGCCTCAGAGGTACATGACTTCCTATCGGTGTGCGTGTCAGGAGACTATCGTGTAGCTGTTGGCATTAATAGTTTTGGGCTCTTGATGATAAAGTTCGTGTAGAATTGCACTAGAATTGCTTTGTCTCTTCCATAACTTGAAAGAACAAGAGAGAAGAGAAGGGAAGAGAAGAAAGACAAGGGACAACCCCAAAACAGGAACTTCGGCAACCGCGGAATGCCAGAACCGTGGAAAAACACCCTAAATCCTTAAAGAAAATTATAAGTAAATAAATGATACAAATGGAATATAAATGCAATAAGTAATGAGTAATGTGTAATATTTATGAGATTGTGTCTCAGAAACACGTGATTTCCTATTTGGTGTACCTGTCACGCAACGATCGTGACAAAAGATTAAGACACAACACGCATAAAAATTGACTACGACAGACCGCGCTGCCACTTGCAGATGAAATTTGCGGCGGAGAAAAGAGACCAATTGCAATAGAAAAGCAGAATTAGCCTGTCTATATCCTGAATAATGTAGGGTATTAGAATCGCAGACACCGGGATTTGAATAGGAAGAAGGGAGGGAGAGGATGGATAAGGCTCTGACCTAAAATTAATTTTTGGGGTTTGGACACCCAGAAAATCACAAGAGCTAGAGAAAAAAGTAAATCATTGATTCTTTATTCTATTACTTGCTTAAAAACCAATCGTTGAAATCCAGTTTTGAAGATGTTAAAAGAATTGTGCATTTTGAGCACTACTAAAATTATCAAAAATAAAGAACGGCAGCATTTTAAAGTCACGTTTTTGCCGCAGTGCTCCTCATCTTCGGTTGCCTAAACTACGTGCACTAATATCTTCACGGGACTTATTCATGGTCCCATTTTTTTAGCCGTAGCATTTGTATCTTTCCTTAGTCTCAAAAACTGAGTTATAATGTTCATAATTGGCAAGGTTATTGTTCTGGCGCTGTCCGAAAGAGTAGTTGAAAAGTGCCAACATTGATGAATGAAATACTAACCTGGAGTAGCTGACGTAGGTAGTCTTTGTGTTGTTGTTTGTGCTACGTATACTACTTGGGTTGTGCTGGGAGACAATGTTATGTCAGCTGTTAGAAACAAAAAACGGAATAGTAACTATGACAGTGGACAGCACAAAAGCAAGTTTCCAACAGATATGACACGATCTGACGAACTCAGGTCAGCTTTTTGCTGAAGCCAGATAATCGGTTAAACATGGGTGACTCACTACATAAACGACGCAGCCTCTACTATGAATAGTCTTAAGGTTTTTGAAATGTTGTGAGTCAAACTTGAGGCAATCTTTAGTATGTCCAGGATTTCAAGATATTAGACGCATGCAAACTTTAGAAGCGTCTGAGAGTGTCCGTCACACTTTGACTCAATTTCAAGAT
>BLAZ01000925.1:152700-153737 GCA_014633955.1 Acropora tenuis
GACCAGCAGCATAAAAAAAGAGAAAAACAAGATGGCGAAGGAAGCGGTCCATTGATAAAAACAACCAAGCT
This sequence comes from Acropora tenuis, assembly GCA_014633955.1. Lineage (NCBI taxonomy): Eukaryota > Metazoa > Cnidaria > Anthozoa > Scleractinia > Acroporidae > Acropora > Acropora tenuis. The sequence goes on from BLAZ01000925.1 coordinate 152,772, forward strand.
TTGGTTATCTTTTTATTTCAAGGTAGGTAATTTAGGGTAGTCCATTTCCGTAGTCCATTCGGGGTAGTCCATGGACTGGGGGTTTATAGTAAAATGTACCAACGCCCTCGACCACAGCACAAATCATAAGATCAATAGGACGCATTTGTTTTCGCCTAAAATGGAAAAGTGAGGATTAGAATCAATAAATATCAAAACAGCTCAATAAATAAATATAGAATCAATAAATATAAAACAGCCAGAGATACCTAGGAGCCCTGTTAGGAGACCACAAGTTCGTCTGAGGTACGTTATATTTCCCCATACACAAAGGGAACTAATTTATTTTAATTTAGAATTGCCGCTGGCAATGACGGCAGTCATAAAATCCGAAAGTTTCTTTTATATTGCTTTAGAATTGACGTGTTTTTACGAACGTGGCAGGACGACCGACAGGTGTTTGCTGGAGTTTAATATTCAGGATATTCGCCATGTCAGGTAACTTTTTAAACCCTTAAATCGTTCATCTTACGTTTTTACGTGGTGTTAAGACTACGGGCAAAATCAATAATAATTCAAGGTTTCAAAATGCGAGAACTACTCAATATCATCTCACTGTTGTTATTTGTAAACTGGTGTATCTTTTCAATGATGCAAACAGACCTGCTTCTGTAGAATTTATACAGAAGATATGTTAAAATGGTTTGCTGACAACTGATCGCTTGATCGCAAGATTAAATTAACAAAATCCGTCTGCTATAGTTAATATGCGGAGAACTCGTATTCCTCGTCGATCGCCTCTTTATAATTTGTGCAAGTTGATGTGAAAAAGGGTACATAATTCCGCACTGATTTTTGGTGTGGGTGAAAATAGAACTTCCAGTTTCACACTCAGCTAAAGAATTCTGAATAAGTATATTTTCTAGGTTAATAATTCCGCTCTGATTTTAAGGTTAATAATTCCGCTCTGATTTTTGGTGTGGATGA
>BLAZ01000925.1:176128-181128 GCA_014633955.1 Acropora tenuis
AGTTAAATACCCAAGTTATAATTCGGGCTTGGTTTTTTTTGTTTTCTTTTTTTATGTTCAGACGCAAATCGTTGTAAAGCTGCTATTGTCATAAATTATGTTAATTTTAACCTCATGTGCAGAATTACAATGACACTGTTTTTGTAAGTTTTGCGCTTGACCTTCTCATGTGAATATGTTAAGTTTAAAGACGAGCAAAGAAAGCATTATCACAAACATGTTGAGTGTGATGGCCAATTCATTCAAGACGTCCTTGCTGAAAGTAAGCATGAATAATACAACATTTGATAAAATTATTATTAAGCTGTAACTACATACAAACACACAACATTGTCAGTAGACCTATACTTAAAAGATGTTGAGCATTTTTTTGGCACTGATTGGTCTGCAAACTTTATGAGAGAGCAATTTACCATCAAAAGCTGAGAATGTCTACCTTCCAATTTCGATTGAACAAAACTTTGACGAAAACGTTAACAAAATACATGAAAAAGAACTCCCTAAGTTCATGCAGATATGCATCAAGTTTATTCTATTAAAAATCAAATGACAACATTTGTGAAAAGTAGTTGGGATATCACATTAGAAACTAATTCAAGTCTACTATGGTTGCAGTGCTCAAATAACACTTTTGACGAAGAATGTAAATCGAAATCATGTTACCCGACCTTCATTTCATTTAACATCACAGTAAAATAATATCCTGAACCTTATTCCGTGATGACAAGAATAGTTTTATTCTCATCATCTCAAAGAGGGCCAACCTGTTTCCAATTGAGCAAACAGCTGCAGTGAGTCATCAAATCGTTTTTGACAAAACATGTCAAATGCAAAGAGATTCTGGATACTTTCTTTGCGTTTCTCTTTTTCCGTCTCAGGTTCTACCACCATGTCCTATCAAGCCAAAAACAAAGTCACATAAGATAGTGGTACTGAGATAGACAGTTCCCGTGAGAGAAAAGCTGGATTACAATTCTGCAGCTCTTGCCCTTACTGGATATAACAGCACTTGACCAGTGCATGACATAAAAGTTTTTTTTAGTACTACTTAAGCAGAAGTGAGAAAGCAGGCCTGAACAAGGATTCAAACCCTGACAGCCTCTGCAATGACGGTGCAGTGCTCTACCACTTGAGCTTCATTTCAAACAGAAGAACTACAATTATTATTGTATGAAGTACAGTAGCATTGACTTACAGCCAGCATAAGTGCAAGACTGAACTGCTTATCCTGTAACAGCTGTTGAATCTGCATGGGTATGGCAACTGGTATCAGTCTCCATACACAGCTTGTTGATGCCACATACATGTGCTTTCCTTGTGTGATGTACCTGGGCTTTGACAGTTCGATGCTTTGAATGAGCACACGGGGACTAATAGTTCGAATTTCCACATAACGAGGAAGTATACCGATGACATAAGGCTCCACATAATCTACGAAAAGACCAATCAAGAGTAAGGAAAAGGCATTTAAGGCAGATTACAGTTCACACAGCAGCTCTGTGGACAATCAGACAAAGCTTGATGCTACTCTGGCTTAAAATGAAAGGACAAGAATGACGAGCATGTTCCTACTATGCTGAGTTGGACAATGCTTGTCAAACCAACTGTAGAGTTGGCTGGAGTAATCCTGAAATTATTACCACCAACCAGCAGTGCCATCAACGTCTATGTCTGGAAGCTTGGCACAAAAACTCCACCCACTTTCTCTTGAACCACAAGGATGGGAGGCTTTTACCTGAGAACTACTTACACCTCATTAATAGTAATAAATTAGATGCTCATAAGTGGGTCTTGAATCCTAACTTTTTTTAAGTTGCATTCATTTTCAGCTACAGTAGCATCAAAACGTATGTCTCAAAAACGCATTTTTATCACTTTCAATGAACTTAAAGAGCTGGCATGGCCAGCAAGCAGAGCACGATAGTTGTGGATTCATATCCCACTCTGGCTTGATTTTTGTCTTTGGTGCCATTGAATTCAACTCCACCATGCTCTGCACAAAAAATCTAATTGCCTCCTGCCAGTTGGATTTTTTTTAAAGCTCTTGAGTTTGTTTAAACTATTGTCAAGAAGATATGCAGCTCTTTCATTGTTTGTTTGTTTGTCTTTCTCATCAAGCTGCATCCAGTACTTAAAAAAAAATTATTTTCAAAAGTGCCAACGAAAATACCCTTAAAGAGAAAGAATATTGTAATCTTTTGAAAGTTTAGGTATATACTGTACCTCTTACTAATGAAGTTTAAGAGCTGTACTGTAAGTTAACTACCTCATTATTTGTGCTTCAAATTATGGCCTTAGTGCAAAGCATAATAGCCATGAATTGAAGTGGAAAAACAAGGTGTCACAACTTAAAGAATGGTCTGAAAAACAAGACTAGTAAGATGTTTATTACATCTCTTGGGCTCCTGGAAATTGCAATTGAGCTGAAAAACACACCACTAAGTCAAGCTGTATATGGACTGCCAAATCAACCAATCACAGTGTACATAGTATCTGAGAGATACATTAAAAATTATTGAAATGCATTATCCAATTTTAGGCTGTGAACCATTAATTGGTTCATTAGGATGTAAAATATAGTAAGGTGTTGTCCATTTTCAAGTTTCATTCTTGGTATCTTGTCATATATACTGCTGTTCACTTAAGCCCATTATAAAGAAAATACCATCTACCTAAGGCTGTTGGAGTGTCTGTCCAAGTCAATGTTTGTTTCTGTGTTTTCCTTCCTTCACTGTCAGTAATAATACTAATATCATCACGACACAAAATCAGCTCCCCACTTGGTAAAGTAGCAATGGTAGGCTCCAAGTGTCTTCCAGTCGAGAATAGTTCTGTTTGTGCACCTGTGCTTGTCTACAATGCAACAATACTAAAATGTTGTATCAAACAAGTTGATAAAGGTAACATTTCGATCATGAAGAGATAATGAAGCTGACATTTTGAGCATTAACCCTGCATCAGAGCGAATGTGTGTCACACCATTGTTTCTTTAGAAACTAGCCTTTTATTAGTTCATTACTCAAAAATACACCATTTGTGTGCCACTGGAGCAATTTAATAACTAGATTGGCAGGTTCAAATCAGATCACGCTGAAGTTTCGTGACATCGGTCCTGTCATTGTGCTCATAAGAAACTTTACTTCAAAATGTCCATTCCTACCTAGGTGAATAAAATTTGATTGGTAATGGCAACTCAATATGATGTTCCCTTTGAGTCAAGAACTGACGTAACTCTACTCACACAAATAGAGATTGGTACCGATCACATAATGCAGAGAGAACCCTGTAATGAACTGGCATCACATCTGGGGTAGGGAGGGTAGCAACACATTCTCAGGTGCTTCTTGCAACAAAAGCTGGGACAAGCAACAGTGACAAGGACCCTACTGGGTTGCGTGTGACTAAACTTTTTACCATGCAATGGATTGGCATTCCGTTTAAGAGGAAGAAGCAATACTCTCAGGTATGTGAAAGCAAAGAAGGAGAACAGAAGATGGAGATTTTATGGTGAAAGGGCAAAACAGTGTTTAATAAGCCAATTACTTGGTTTGAGTCATGCAACCACCATAACAAAAAATTGTTATTGCAGGTGACTCTCTCATAAAAATGTATGTAAAATGGTCAAACTGTAATTCAGGTTCAAACTAATAACATCAAAACTATGTAAGTTTGATTTCTAATTTCCTTTGTCTCAAAACATTAATAATAATAATATTAATTTTTCATAATAACAATAATTCATTATTTTTATTTGTCATTAAGATTAGCAGACAACAAAAATTAGGAACTTCATTTTGACCTTCAATAATTATACAGTTGACTATGCTACAGTAAGAAAAACTCATGCACCTTGATAAGTGAGTATTCTCTCTTAAAACCAACACAAAGAGAGTCTTTCGTCCAAACCACTGATCTGCATACATCTGGCAAGAGAAAGTCCTCTAACTCCTGAAATTCTCCATGCCTCCACCTGAACAGCTGACAAGACAGTTACACCAATAAGAATAATATTAACAACAATAATAACAATAATAACAGCAATAATAATTATTATTGTAATAATTACTATTACAATAATTATTATTGTTGTTATAATTACCATTATTATTATTATTATTATTATTCTTGAAGGTTCCAAACTGACATGTAATTTAAATTAGTTTCCAGGCCTTCCCTGGCATTGTTTTTAGTTGTTTTGTCAAGGTTTAGTGGAGTTTTCAACAGCTTTCCGTGCATGTCTCAATTTTTTGAGCCACACCAGCCAATTGTTTGTAAGTAGTGATTTTGCCTCTCTGTTCTGCTTGTCTATTTTCAATTTATTACCTTGTATTTTCCTTCACGTGCAACTATGTTCTCAGTTTTGCGGTGGGGCTAAAGTACAGGTCACAGGTCATTGTTTCACCAATACAGAAAGTATCCTAAACGTTCATAAAAGCTAACCTTAGGCCTGATTAGGCCCAAACAGAAGTTTTTAGGCCTAAGGTTGGCTTTTATGAATGTTTAGGATACTTTCTGTATTGGTAAAACAATAACCTGTGACATGTGACCTGTGAATAAAATTCATGTAACAGCTGTGTTCTGAGTCTTTCCCCCTCATTTTAATGCGGGAAATTAACCGTTTGAGGGGGGTTTATCACCATAAAAAACAATTGAAGTCAGTTTTTTAAGCCATAACATTGTCAAGGTTTGCTGTCAAAATCACTTGCACGCTTCTCCTGATTTCCTCAGCCACTTTGACAATGTTTTGATGCAATTATTATTTACCATCAATAAGAGGACAGACCCGTAAAAAGTGATGTCAATTTATCAAATTTTGCTGTGATGAAACTTAATCCCTTTCAACTTGTTTGATATCAGACCTGTAGCTTCCTCTTCACTGAAACACATAACTGAAGTTCAAGAACTGGGGATGGATCTGAAGGAAATAAAAACATGCAAACTCTGGAAGTCAATCATTGATCAGAAAGCTCAAATTAAGAGTAAGAATTGGTTTATGGTTA
>BLAZ01000925.1:267779-269158 GCA_014633955.1 Acropora tenuis
AGGGTTATTTAGATACGATCATAGATTTTGAAATATTTTTCTCACAGCTAACATTTCTGTTCTTCGTAAATAATCGATCTTTTTCTTTTTTTTATCCGAGGCTGCAATCATACTTTCTACTGTTCTTCGCAATCTTGCCGTAGCACAGTTTCCATAGAAACTCACTTAAGTACTCGTTCAACACCTCGCCCATGAATTCGCGATTATCCTGAATTGCCGATTTGCCTTGAATTCCCTACTATCGTGAACTTTGAAGACAGGAATTGTGGTAGCAGAGAAAATAAAGAAAATAAAAACGTCGAATCCTTGTGTTAGCAAAAAGCTTTTATTTCAAAGAAACGTAGACTTGCACAAACACAAGCCGCGTGTTGTGGTCAACACGACATTCATGCGCACGACCATATAACAGACGCACGTGTACAGGGTGATGACCACACCACGGGGGTAGTGTTAGCGTGTGCCAAACTTGCCTCAAGCAAGCTTTTTTTTCACCAGAGGAGAGGAACCGAAAAGTTTCGGGACTCTCGGGAAATGTGTCCCCAACGGAGTCCATAGAAAAGCACGTGTTCGTTTTTTACCCATTCAAGAAGCCAACTGAAGTACTGGATAGACCGGTAAGAAGTATCGAACATGAAGTCACGTGGTGTTGGAAAAACCCGCTCCAATGAGACTGCGAACTCGTCCTCTTTGAGGGAAAATGAACTCGACGATGATGAGGACTTTGAAGCAGATCACACTGACACCACCCAGGACAGTGCGCTAAAACGTCCTCTGATGAAATATCCTCTAAGTAGCTCTCGGACAACAGGACACCGTAAACAGCCTCTTACACATCCGCCAAAGCGTGGAGGTTTCAGAGTTAGACACGGCATCCAGGTTAGTGTAAACCGAGGTTACTTAACTTGTTAATAATAATACTTAATCTTTTATTTATTATCGCGATTGTTACTGCTGTTTTTTTTTTCTCCTGCCGTGTCTTTCCATCGGCAACCATCAGAACTTGCGAAGGCTAAATTCTAATGATTATAAATTTTAGCACTACATTTCGGATAGCCAAAGATCCTTCCAAAGATTCTTCTTCCTTTTTATAAATGTTAGCGCTACATTTCGGACAGCCAAAGATCGTTCTTTTGGTTCTGAAGAAACTGTGGTGCTACGTCGGAGGGAGTTTTGTCAAACGAATTGATAAAGGTCGAATTACCACCGTTAACCCCTTCCCGTCCAAATGAGTGCTCAGGGCACTTATAGATTTTACTCTGTCTAACGCCAGACGATTTTACTCGTCAATGGGGAACCTCTTGGACAGGAAAGGGTTAACAACGTCAAAAACTATGTCCCTATTAACCCCTTCCCGTCCAAATGAGTGCTCAGGGCACTTA
>BLAZ01000925.1:289760-293255 GCA_014633955.1 Acropora tenuis
ATGCAGAATTCTTTGAGACCTTGGTTACCAACATGACTAGGTTTGTTTTCATTATGATAACGATCTTTTATAAAAATAACGTATATTGGAGCTTCGTCATTTGGATGGTACTATGAAGCAACTTAAATAGAGTGAAGATAAATAATTCTTTGACATGGTTGACAGCCAACAATTTTTAATTGCACCCTATAAGGTGTTGGGGCATTACAAGACAAACACAAGTGCTAGAGGCAGAAGGTGCATGAGGGCTCTCAGAGCTGTTGCCTTTCCTCCTCCTCTGTAAAACATTGCACAATTAATATTTTAAATGGTTTTTGAGCCATTAACAAACATAGAGTCTTTGGTGTCATCCAAATTTTTCTTTGGTGAGCTATCTCCAGATAACAAAATTGTTTATTTTACCTTTTTGCTGAACTGGAAGGAAAAAGGAGATTTTGTCAAATCCAGATTTTATGCGACAAGAAATTTACGGCAGAAAAGTTGAGAACTGACAGTAAGTTTTACCAGCCAAGAAATAAAATCCAAAACACTTTGTTGGAAATTTGGAGCTGTCTCAATCTACTTATACAGTACACAACAGTGCTTGGGAAAAGCTTCTTGCAGGTTTCCTGTTTATAAGTGAAACATTTACATTGTCACCATCAGTCTAGAATAAAATGCAGAAGGATGACTGAACTGTGCATAAGTGATCGACACATTACCCTGATAGTCTGTGAGATAGTTCTATAGAGTGAATTTCATGCACCTCTACTGCTCACTTGGGGAGAGTGACTTACCAAGTGGCCAGGAGGCTGAAATTTAGGCTACAGGGGGAGATCTAGGGGGGCTGAATAGGGTCAGGCTTGGTACCTCCCATTTTGGCTCTTTTTTCTATTTTTAAATCATTTGAATTTTTTGGTTGGGAGCAGGGATGGCGCAGTGGTGAGAGCACTCACCTCCCAGCGATGTGATTCGAGGCAATATGTGGGTTGAGTTTGTTGTTGGTTCTTTTCTCTTCTCCGAGAGGTTTTTCTCCAGGTACTCTGGTTTTCTCCTCTCCTCAAAAACCAACATTTCCAAATTCTAAATCGATCCAGATTTCAGTGGATGAATAGCCACTCTGTGGAGGTGCCACTTCAAATTCCCATTATTATTATTATTATTATTATTATTATTATTATTATTATTATCATTATTATCATGCCTTATTATTATTATCATTAATGAGTTTAACTTACAAATTATTTAAAGATGGCAAAATGGAAGCCCGGCTAAACTATCTGGACTTTTGTCAGAGTATATACTTGGATTCTTACAATTATTTATACCCCTAAAATATTGCTAGACCCACCACTGGGCTAATAGTTGTAGAGTTTCTCCTCTGATATATTTGAGAGACCCTATTCCTATTATACCTCTCCAGCCACGATAATTGTCTGCGATTGGGGAATAAAACAATCAATGATAGAATATAAACAACAGCCGGCCCTATAAAACCTATAGGGAGTCAGCAACAGGATTACAAATGAGTATAACTGTGTCTTAACTGATTCACAGTGGACCAATGATGGCTTTATGTCTGGCCCGTGAAGATGCTGTGGAGGGTTGGAGGGAATTGCTTGGACCCAAAGATATCTCAGAAGCTGTAGACCAGGCCCCAGAAAGGTAAAGCGGCTTTCTGTGCATGTTTCTTTTTGATAAATGAAATGTGATTTCAGAGTTAAAATCCAATATTTTTAGTGGCTGTCATTGTTAACTTACCCTGGAATCAGTACATAAAAAGGATTGATTCTTCCTCTGAGAGCTCAGGTTATTTTTCCTTGAATTGAGGAGGTGTTCAGTGTGATAATTTATTCTTAAAATGCAGCTTACGGCACCAGTTCCATGTAGAAGAGAGTCCTGTTAATCCCTTGCATGGATCAGATTCAACTGTTGCTGCAGAAAAGGAAATCCGGCAGTTGTTCCCTGTTCAGTCAACATTAGCAGTTATTAAACCCGAAATGGAACCAGATAAGAGAGGTTGGTGTTTATTGCCCTTATTTCACTTCTATAATTATTATTATTTAATCATTCCACTTCTATCACTCTAATTAATTATTTGACTGAACTTCAACTGTATTAATTAAGTATAATATTGATCTATACGCAAATTATAATATCATCATAATGTTAATACATGAAATTCATGTATAAGAAATGCACATTGAAAAAATCGTTGCAGTTTCTTAGTGCAGTAACTTTTCTCGTTCAATACAGACGATGTTATTCAGCGAATCAAAGAAGCAGGTTTCAAGATTCAGTTTGAAAAGGAGGTGACACTGACTAAAGAACTAGCATCTCAGTTCTACCATGAACATGAAGGGAAAGACTTCTTTGATGGACTTACAGATCACATGGCCAGGTATTTATGCCAGCTGATTCCACATTTCCTGTCGATGTGGACATCCTTGATGGAGTGAACAACTGACTGTGTTGCAATTCACAGATGAATACATGTACACCTGCAATATACAACTGTGTGTAACTCTACCTGTACTAGCCTGGGGGAAGAGTTACTTCATGGTACAGAAACTGGGATAGGTTTGGAGAGCAGTGTTGAGAGCACTTGCCTCCCAAATTGTGGCCTGGGTTAGATTCCCAGACTCAATGTCATACATGGGTTGAATTTTATGGTTCTCTACTCTGCTCTGGGAGGTTTTTCTACGGGGTACTCCAGTTTTCCCCTCTCCTCAGAACCTACGTTTGATTTGATTTGACTTTAGAACAATAATAATTATTTCAATTTACAGTGTCCCCAATTAGTGCCTCAGCACTAGAAGACTAAAGACGCTTATTAAAAATAAAGTGCCTTTGAATTTCCTTTCCTTTTTTTTATGAGTACTTAATACTGGGCTCCTTCATTTGGTTTGATCAGGACTGCAAGTGATCAGACACACACTAACTTCAATAAGTACCACAGAGTGTTCCCTCACATTTTGAATCAATTGCAGTACTACTGCTCATGATGAGGAATACAGACAATAAAGCTCATCAAAATTGTTTCTCTCTTAACTCCATTCCTCAAGTAGACATAAACAGAAATCGTTAACCTAATCTGCAATAAAAGGTAACCAAAACACTAACACTGTTATGTTGCAAAAATTACGTAGCATACCCCTTGGGGTAAAAAGGAAATTTAGATGTTGAAAAAAGTTAGACAGTCATGCATCTATAAACTACATGCAATCATCAGCATTAACTAAAGTGAATTTAATATGATTTCAGTTGATTCAATAATATTATTGATGGTTAGTACTTACAGTATATTAGTACTGTTAAATAATCTTGATCAAGTCATTATTTCAGCAATGACAACATGATCTTTTAAATTTCATTCAAACCATAGTGGACCAACATTATTTATGGTGCTTACAAGAGAGGATGCTGTCACTGGCTGGAGAGCAATGATGGGCCCCACAGATCCACAGCAAGCTTTAGAGGTTGCACCAAACTCGTAAGCAAACTTGTTTCTTATCG
>BLAZ01000925.1:296933-299433 GCA_014633955.1 Acropora tenuis
GCGATGATCACTCTTCACTTTCATCTACATCCACAGTACAAATATGAATTTCATATATATTTTTCACAATGAAATGTTCACTTCTTGCTACATACTTCATACCTTATCAAAAGAAACACCACCTTTACCCTTGCTGTAAGATGTAATATTTCGGTATTATAGTCAATTATATCAATGTTACTATTAACTACGTTGTAATATTAATTATTATCATTATGTGTGCATCCCACATATTCAGGTATACTTGGACAATTCCTAAAACTGGCAGCTCGTAGTTTAAAACAACGCTTGATTGCAACTGCATTCAAGTTGTTTTTTTTATCCTTCAGGTATTTGAAGGTAACACAGATGGCAACACAACAGTAAGTCACTGGTTGGTTCAACCTGTAAGAGCACGCTTCTGCATTGTGAAACCCAAGACATGGAATGAACAGATTGCGTTAAGATTAGAACTTTATGGAAAAGTGGCATTAGGTAAAAACTAAACTCAGCAAAGCAACTGTTTATGTATATGTTGTACTTAAAAAAACAATAGTTTTAGATCACCAGGCAGCATTTTTTTTTCACCAGATTCAAATTTCTTTACTGACCATGTAAATATTTTTGGCAAGGGTAATGCTTTTTTAACCCTGTTAATGGTTTTGTATTCTAATCACATGACTCCTAGTCAACAGTCCTTTTCAATAATTTGTAATCTACAGTTACCTTGAGCCCTAACAACTATATGTATAAATGAAATGAACATGTTAAATATATTGCAGAAATCAATCCCAACTGCAAAGCTAAACTATTCATCAATGCGAAACAGTAATGTTTTTAATCTGTGATGCCACAAGTCACCCTTCTTCGTGCACACCGGTGTCTGTAAAGGAAAAAAAATTCTTTGCTGAGTTGCAGTTGTCGGTATATCTCATCATTCTAAATTTTTAAGTGAGGCTAGCTTTCAAACTAACAACCTTTGATGTCTGATTGAAAATGCTTGTGATAAGCTATAGTAATTCTAATATTAATATATATATCTTGACAAAGCTACTAAATTTCAAACTAACTGTTGAGCAATAACATGTAAGTTTTGCTATATACAAGGCCAGATAGGTAAAATCTAGAAAAAGGCAGCTAATACAATTAAAGTCATTAAAGTTGTAAAGTCCAGAAAGAAAAAATATTGATGTAAGAGGAAAAAAAGCTACCAATACTTTGTGCTTAAGTTGTGCTGTTTTTTAGTTCTGTAAAAGCAAAAAGTAATCATTAAGTCTTAATCAATTACCGTTATTGTTAAAGATTTAACATTTAAAGCGTTCCATAAACCTTTTAATAGTTCAAAATTAATAAAGTGTACTTTTAACACTGAACTAACTCATTGGTCTTTTAACCAAGGTTAATAGATTACTAAGGTCCACTGAGATGCTGTGCTGATTGTAGTCAATACGGTAAAGTCATATCTTAAACTATGCTTTAAATACCCATGCAGTGTTGAAAATTTTTCAGGTAGAATACTGTTCGGGCAATGATTGTTTTTCAATGTGTTCAGATGTCCGACTTGAGCCACGCCCATTGTGATTGTCCAATCGCTTGAAGCTACTAATTGCGTCACTCCAAATATGGTTCCTTTAATGACGTCAGTGCTTATAGCCGACCTATTATCAAGGCTCGGTCACCTCTGAGGGTTGTGTATTTTCGGGACGCAAAACACTTTTTGAACAGTTGTCTTGGAAAAAAACAAAACGGCTGTTTGAGTATTGGAATATTATTTCTAACTTATGCGTCTTTTTTTTTTCTCGATAACCTAACAAGTGACATAACACCATATAAAAATGCTGATATGTTTTTATGATAACATTGTTTGAGTCAAATTTGAAGAATACTTTGAAAATGGAAGCTACTCCCTTGTTGAAACCCTTCAACGTGGGTTTGACCTTCAACTTCTATTTGAATGTCGTTATTTTGCGTGTAGCTTTCTCGCTGTGGTCAGGAGCGTACAGGCGTGGGTTCTAAGGGCTGTGGTCTGCAATTTCTATTTTATTCTTCGGCAAATAAATATTTCTTATCAAACGAAACTTGCTATTGGTTCTAGACCCCGCAATAATTCGTTTGAAATATTATGGTTGTGGAACTTTTCACTTTCAGTGGTTTTGCCCCGTCTTTTATTTTTCATAAGAATTAATAAGACACTCAAGAAGTTTTGCATGCACCAAACAAGGGAATAGTGTTTTTCGTGCATGCTAATTGGCTTGTTCGGAAGTTCAACCAAGAGAAATTAGGGGGGGTGTCTTAGTTCTTTTTGCCGCCCTCAGCCCTTAAAGCTGCTTTTTAATTGGAGGATATGCTGTATTTACATTAAAATTATTCATGTTTTTAATACTGTCTTTGAACGTTTGTATACGCAGAGGGTATTCCTGTTGCAGCTGAGTTGCCAGAAGAGAATGAGGCTGTACAACCACAGGACAGCCAACATGGAGAAGAAAGTGCAGAGAATCAAGAAGTTCCAGCCCAAGAAAGC
>BLAZ01000925.1:304433-306933 GCA_014633955.1 Acropora tenuis
TTTAACTTAAGTCTAAGATATTGCTGCGTCAAGTTATTGCTGGCCAACAATTACCCTTAGATTCCGTGCATGGGATGGTCAGGGGATTTGTACAGGGGTGCAGTGATTTTGCTGCAGCGATTCAGTTGTTGGGTCACTTCTTGTGTCTCTCTATGCTGGACAGTTCTCGTTGAGCATTTCTCCCAGCCCACCCGTCTCCCGTTTCTTCAAGGTAAGTAACAGTCAATGGTAAGTATGGTTTGTTTCCTCTGTTTTATGAGGTTAAACGAAGTTTAACCAGGTAAACAACTAGGAGCGTCTGCAGTCAATTGGTCAGTGGGGTTAGTATGCTTGCCCATGCATGGAATTCCTCGTGCTCTGGGCTGTAGGGCTTATTTATCAGTGGGGCAGGAAGTAGGAGCATAATGTGTGGAGCGTTTGGTGGTTTTTGTTCCCTCCCTTCCCCACCCTTTGCTTTCCACTGTGCATCAGTGTGACGGGAGCCTGTCTTGTCTAGGGCGTGGGGGCTCATGGCTGGGTTGTCAGGTTTTCCCAGCCATCAGTGCGGTCTCCATCTTGGGGCTGGTTGCCAATAGTGGTAGCTCCAGGATGTGTCGGGGCACCCAACCTCCACAGTCTCAGTTAGGGCGACGATGTTGTTTACTTCGTACTGTGACGATTCAAGACCGATTGCCACTCACAGGGTTGTCATGAAAACCTTTGTGCTTGGTTCAGTTGATAGGCTGCACCATCCTTTCATACACCATTCCTCAAGCTCATGGATTTTTGATACGTTTAAAGTAGGATGTTCCATAGCTGTTAGAAGTAATTGCTCCGCATAAAAATGTTGCAAAAAATATTCCTCAGATCAAGGTACATTTTACAGTGACCCAAAGGGGACATGCTGCAAATTCAGAAAAAAAGTTGCTGCAAATTCAGTATTAGTTAATTGCTGTAAATTAAAAACCTGTAATTGCCGCAAATTCATTGTACTTGCTGCAGATTTAAACACAATCACAGTTGCAACAAATGGTATGACGTAAAGAATGAGTGTGTGTTGAAAATAACCTCCGAAGAAGTGCAGGGGATAGCTGTCCCAAGTCCTCCTCCTTTTTTCAGAGTGCGAATTATGCATACTTTGTGCCTTATAATTTGCTGTTATATGTTTTAATTTTCAGGAACCACAATGAATTTTCTGGAACTAGATGTTTCTAATTTTTAGCAACTAGATTGAATTTGCAGGAATTCTTTTTTTACATAAACAGCAACTTCTTTATTTGCAACCCTTTCGTTTGTGGGCCACTGTAACATTACAATTTTTCCGTTCTGAGTAATGTTCAAAAGGTTGGATATTGCTTTCCGGCATTTTTCCTCTATTCATTAGATAAGTATCTTATTTACCTGTGTATAAGTCGATCTTTTACAGCCTAAAAATTGGTCCAAAAAATCGCCCACAACTTATCAACTTTTGACTTTGATCAAAAACTGAGATCAACCATAGTGTACCTTAAAGAAAATTCTGAGATATAAGATAAGTTTTCAAGAAAATCCTTACCCAGAAATAAGAAAAACTTATTTTTTGGCTCCAAAATGAGGGGTCGACTGATACACAGGATCGACTTATACACAGGTAAATATGGCAAGTGTACAAAAGCTTATTAGGTTATCCATTGGATGGTTATTCATCGAATCAATTTTTTTATATTTTATAATAGTTTTTAACTGTGTATTTTTTAATACCTTTGAGCAATTAGTGGATACAGTCTGCGCTATATAAGTGTTGATTATTTTATTGTTTTTACCTGAAGATCAGCTCCATTGTTGCAGATATGATCTGGAGGATGATGTGTATTTCAACTGAAAACAACATTAGGATCTTTTATAATCTTTTGCGCTCATTCAACAGGTTCCTTCCTTGTTGTATTGAGGCTCTTAATGGTGCTGGTGTTGTGAAGTTGGCTGCTGGTACTTTTCACTCTTTGGCTCAAACTGCATGTTCTCAGGTGAAAAAAATTTTTTTTTACTTTTTGTTTTTACTCTTAAAAGATACTGAAGCCTCAAAATACTCAATTCTTTTCATTTTGTTTGTGCCATTGAATTAACTGTTCCTTTTTTATTCTGCACACAGTTTGTTGTTACAGATTATGGTATAGTTTTAATACAAAAGGAAATTGTAACTTTGACTCCAAAGCTTTCTTTCCCTGTTAGGTCTACTCCTGGGGTGACAACTCTTGTGGACAGCTAGGAAGAAAAAAGAGCATGGCTGTGGAGCCTAAAAAAGTCAGGGTGAGTTATTGGATAATGAAATTTAAGCCATTTTACATAGGATCGAGTCACAAGGTGTGGAAATTATTGTGTTCTGCCCTTAAACCTAGTAATGACTCTATTTAATACTGTTCAGTTTAAATAGGGTTCTGTATGCTCTTTGTGTCATGGAGACTTCTTGTGAGTTGTACATATCAGGGGTTAGGGGTTAGCCAGTTACTAGTGTACTCTTGTCAAGTGCAATATCCCAGTAAAA
>BLAZ01000925.1:409849-412349 GCA_014633955.1 Acropora tenuis
ATAATCAGAAGGGATTACGAATATTCGCTGCTGAATGAAAAAAAAACAAAAAAAAAAACAAAAACAAAAGCCCATATCGAAATCCTACTCAAGGCTAAAAATGACCAGTACCAGGAGCCGACGAGAAGGACCATGCAACTCCATACTAAGTCACGGTGCTTTTACAGACTGATCTATTTTTAGTATACCTTTTCTTTCGTGAAAGAAAGGCAGTTCCGGTCTAGGGAAGCAGTGACGTCAGTTAGTTCCTTGTGATTGGTCATGACACTCCCACGGGAGTCTCATTCCAGGCAAATTCGATCTAAAAATAAATCGGTCTATGAAAAAACCGTGACAGGTGTACAATTCACACACTTCTTCCTACGCGAAAAAAGGAAGAATTTCTACTCGATGCGTAGCCACAACAATGGTAGCTGTGGTTGGGGATCGGCAAAAGGGGCGAATGAAATGGCGCGAGCCCACGTCCCGTTTTCCCCTGCAAGCGTGACGCCCGCACGCGCCTTAAAATCGGTAACATGAGAAGCAATACTGGATAAATGAAGTTAATGAATATGGAAGCCCCATCTGGCAAATACCACGTGAATACCACGTGACGCCATAAAATAACAACAACGCAGGGTGAAAGAGTGAAAAGGAAAACGCTTTAAAAAGATTTAACGCCTACGACACGAGGCAACCATAAGAGTTCTGTGAATTCATGTGAGTTCATGTCTTAAGAAACTGGGGAATGAATATTTTTGTCCTTCATAAAACAGGTATTAAACTAGCAAAGAAACTCGAACCCTCTTTTCCCAGGAGGTCGGAAAAGCAGCAACGAATCTAACATTGAATAATTCTAGGAATGGGGAGATTTGTTCTTTCGTAATGCAATGGCTGCTTATGATGAGATAATTGTTGACGGCTTGTTGTGTAAATTTTTTAAATTTTATTTTACAGCCTAAAAAGCTGACGGGAAAGGGGACCTAGTAGATTCCACTCTAGGGAGGGGGCTGGTTCTTTATTTCGTAATGCGCAGTGTTTCCGGATATTTTTGCCTAAGTGGGGTACTTACTCGCTCTTTGACTCAATAAGTTACGGTTAATATTTGATGTACATGAAAAAACGAGTAAATACGTCAATTTTTCCCGTCGTTTTCTCTTTAGTAACAGCACGCTATTTTGTTACTTAAACTGGTGAACCTTCTGTTAAATGCAAAAAGTCTACTAAGTAAAAAATCAAGTTACATTCAACAAAGGGCTCACGCTGGCCCTGAAAGCGTAAAAAGATAAGGATTTCGCTGTTTCATGATAAAGAGGTGACTTACCACAGTATCACGAACTACGCAAAACCGCTGTATTCTGGCCGAGAGGAACCGGCCAAACAAATCTCGCAAAAATACACCCTTGAGGTTTCAAAACAGCAAAAGCGATGGGTGGACAAATTTATCAAAGTCAATTTTTTTCTAAACCATGCGACGGCGAAATCTCATACAAATCTTTCTACATTTACACTTAAACGAAAATCTGTTTGAGAAAGGTTTTCTGTGCACCATCAATGTGTTCACTCACCTGTTTACGTCAAGAACTCCAAACGAATCGATGAATGGAAAATTCGTGGCAATTGCATCAAACTCTTCCCCCGATATTGAGCCATCTTTATTTGTGTCATATATCTTGAAAACAGCCTTCAATGGAACAATATCAACTGCATGTCAACAAAAACAACTAGAGAAACGAAAACAACACAATTTCAACTCAGTCTGGCCGAGTCATTTACATTCTTGAGTTCACGTCCTGCTCTGACCGTCAACTGAAGTTATCTGGGGTTATTCTCAGTTCAACTGAATGGTCGGATGCGTTCGTCAATAAACCAGGACACTTAGCACTTGTTGCGTTGTTTATTGGCCTTAAAAACCACTAATGGAAACGGTGAATAAAGTAATTATCATTATGATATTTAACATCATAAAATATTACAATAAGTTTGAATAAAAATACTACATAACAAAAAAGTTAACCCTACTCATCGCTTGCCGAACGGTGAGAAATCTGACAAGACCCCTGCTAATTCTGGTCTTGTTCTCACCAAACCTGTCGCGGGTTCTTACGTAAAACTCCGAAGTCAATATACGGGGCTAAGAACCTTATAAGAACCTCTTGAGGTTTCATCGGGCTTCCTATATATAAAGTAGCAACACTTTTCAACGAATAAAACAAGAAATGTTATCAAAATATTGGAGTAAAGTACGCAGAACAATACCAAAAAATTGTATATCGGTATCATCGACTTCCTGACTCAAATCCAGTTTGTCATTTTTGTTTAATAAAGTGAGTTCAATATATGAAACATTCCATATATCACTTTACAAAGTGAGTTATGTTGTCGAAGGTTTATTACGCAACTGAGCCGAAGTTTTGCAAAAAGATAAAAATCATCTCGGACGTTTTAGCCGGCACGTTTCAATTATCGCCAGTAAGGGAACAATTAAAATATTGATTGATGCACAAAAAACGAGCATTCG
>BLAZ01000925.1:441740-446740 GCA_014633955.1 Acropora tenuis
CACCAAGTTTGCCTAATAAAACCAGTGATGAACGAAAAGCAGTTTATAATGCGATGATTACAACCTTGGCAAGGTTGCATAACGTGGATTGGAGAAATCTTGGATTATCTGATTTTGGTCGTCAAACAGATTATTTGAGAAGACAGGTACACGACCACTAAGTTGTTGGTCATTGCATCCTACTGTGATACCTTCCTTAACTCTGTTAAATTCCCAGTCTCAGTAAAATGCTGCTGACACTTTGCCTGATCTGCGACATCTACTTCCCAAGACCCAACGTGTACTTCAAAACCTATTGAAATCACGGGAGATTCAATTGTTTATAATTGTTCAATTAGTCTCTGGTTTACCAATTTCGGGCGCACAGGGAAAAATTGGACGAGAAGGACATAAGAAAGAAATATAAATGGTGTCATTTTGGTTTAGTTTTGTTCAGCAATAATAATATTATTCACAGGAAAAGGTGTTCATGCCTTTCTCTACCTAGAGGCTGGCATTCTTGTTGTCTCAGGAATAAAATGTGCATTTGTTATTAGAATGTCATGGGACCTTGTGTTTATTGTAGGTGTCAACCTGGGGAAAGCAATACAAAGCGGCAGAGACACAGAAGATAAATCCAATGGAAAAGCTATTGGTCTGGCTTCAGAATAATATACCGCCATTAAATACGCAAGAGACAGGTATGTTAAGTCCAAAATAAAATAGTAACAATAGTAATAAAAATAATAATAATAATAAAATAAATAATAATAATAATAATAACAATAATTTTAATTCCACTGATTATTGTTTAATGTCAGAGCATTAGGAAACTGAAAGCAACAAAAAAAAATAGAGATGTGATTTTTTTCCCCTTGCCATTGCTAGGGAACCGATAATATCTCCAATATCTATCCAAGTGTTGGCCCTAGTCATGGACATGTGCTGACACAAGAACAGAAGAAACTCTGACCAGGGTGGGAATTAAACTGATGACCTTCCAGCCTCCTTCGCAGTTGTCTTTCAGGATGTCACGCAATACTCCGTCCAAATGTTGCGTGATGTCCCAAAAGACAACTGTCAAGGAGACTAACAACCTTTAGAATAGATCATCATTGCTCAAGTGACTTAATTATAAGACCAGACTGGAACAGGCAATGGGTGTTAAGGTTGTTACGTAGGTCACAGCAAGTGAACACTTACTTAATAATTGGTACTGTTCCATTGTGATATGATAAGTTGAATAACACCTTGAAACTTCATTCAGTTCTAGTTCATGGTGACTTCCGATTGGATAACGTAGTTATTCACCCCACTAAGGTAACTCTTTCCTTTGCAGTTGAACTCATCAACAGCTGGTTTTCAATCTTACCATGTGCAGATAATTATTATTATCTCTGTATAATAAAAGGAGGAAAGATCTCTGTCTTTTATTATAAGTAGTAGTTTCTTTTAATATATAGCATTGGCCTCACTTGTTTACAGGGTGGATAGCAGTTAATCCATTGGCTAAATTGCTATCCATGTGATTACTCAATAGGTTTTAGCAGTTCTTATCTACTACTGTAGATATACACTGAATTTTCATTGTTTGTTTGGTATTATTTTGTTCCTTCAATTCGTCTGATTGTGAAAATTGAATCTGAAATGACTGTCTTCAAAAATATTGAATATGAAAAAAGAAGAGAACATCGACCCTTAAGTGACATATTTTTTAGGTTTATGTATTTTAATTAAGCTGATTATGTCATTTGTCTCTGAATATTATTTTTCAGTTGTCCGTAACTGCTGTGTTGGACTGGGAATTATCAACCCTAGGAGATCCAATTCTTGATCTTGCTTACTTTTGTTTGCCTTGCCATGTTCCAAAAGAACTGAAAGATACATTTCCTGCCATAGTCCAAGGTTAGCTCTATCAATAGTGTGAAATAAATTAAGGCAGCATGGTCCAAATGTTGGAACGATTGATTTTTCCATCATTGAGGGCTGGAGTCAAATTTCTTTTTGACCATGCATTATAGAAAACAAACTGGTTGGATTTCTCTTGGATGGTCAATAAATTTGATAAATTGAGCAACCTCCAGGCCCATTCAGCTGGAGCTTATTATGGTTTCTGTTACCTGAAGTAATTGAGACACTTGGACACAGTGCTAATCCATCACAAGGTTTAATACCTAATTTTCCTTGTTTTCAAGATAGGTCAAACCCTGGGATTCCGTCTGAAAGAGAGGCAGTGTCCACATATTGCAGGCAGCGTGGACTTGATCTGGCGTCAGTATTGAAGCATTGGAACTTCTATCTAGCTTTGTCGTTTTTTAGAATAGCTTCCATTGCCCAGGTATGGGCTGATGCTTGTTTGTCATAAGGATAAATTTGATGAAGGTTTTGGATTGTATCTGGAATGGAGAAACAATTATTTTGTGAGATCTCCAACTGTACTTGCCATTAATCTGGGAGAATATTATTATTACCAAGGCAAGATTAGTCTTAATGGGATTAAATTACATTATCTTGTCATTGGTACACCATGCAACAACAAACTATATTTAATGAGTAGAAAAGCAGAAATTAACCCGAAACCTGCAGCTAGCAAAAGGTCTCAAGGAAGTCATAAAGAGGAAAGAAAAAAACAAAATTATGTATTCTAAAACACCTGTTTTGTAGGGTGTCTATGCTCGCTCCTTGCAAGGAAATGCAAGTGCCAAGAATGCCTCTACATTTATACATGTTGTTGAACCTCTGGCTGCAATAGGATTGAAATTGGCTCTGCAAGATGGGTAAGGGAGTATTAATTTTGTCCTTAAATAGTATAAGCATGGGTAATATAAATATTATAAGCATAAGTAATAAAAATTTAATGGTGACCAGTGAAATTAGAGAATTATAATAATAATTATTATTTCACATGCGTTAAGTCGAATATTGAATAATTTCCTGAGCCTTTAGGTCAGGGGAAATGTTCTTTGATTTTGGTCAAAATTCAAGTGAAATAAACTATTGCATCTTCTCTAATTTCAGGAGAATACCATTTGATTAGCTATTAATAACATGGATAACAAATTATGCTCATAACCTGTACATTTTCAAACCTGGGTGCCATTTTGTCACTGTAGCAAAAGTTGCCATGGGAACACTGTAGTTTCACCTGTGAAATTTCATGCCAAAATTAAGGAGAAATTTGTTACCCATATTAATGTATTGATTAATTATTATTATTAGTATCATCATTATTATTATCATTTAGGTTAAAGATTTCAGATTAATAAGGATTTATTGGCTGCATGGCTTTAGTTTGCAGCTCTTGTGTGTTTAGGATTTGGTGTTGTTGTTTCGTTGTATATTTACTTGTTCTCTTCCTTATAATGCAATAATGAGAGTTGTTGTTTTAGCCTACTGACCCAAAGGTTCACAAGTCATCTCCATTAAATCCATTTTTAAATTTTTCTGTTTTCCATTTTTTGTCACAAGTGACCCTCCATTAACTAACAGTGGGCTATCAAGTTCATTGAGTGGTAGCTCTATATTTGAACTGTCTGTCAAAGCAGAGACCTTGTACAAGAAAATTAAAGCTTTCATGGAAAAACATGTCTACCCTGCTGAAGAGGTTTGTACACCCAGCTAAATGAAAGTGACATCACTTGTTACAGCATCTGATTGCTATACCCTGCAACTGTACCAGAGCCGTTGAAATCAAATCTAACACTCATGTTATTCTCTGGTCAATTATTCTATTTTGTTGTTGTTTTTTAATTCAAATTACAAGGCAATACTCCAGAAAATTGACCCTTAATTTGTTTATAGTTAAATAGAGTGGGTTCAAGAATTCCAAAGTATCAAAGAAAAATTTATATTCCTTTTTAGTATTGTAACATGAAATCCAATGGGGAATCAAAATGTGGAAGCAGATACTAAGTCCCATTCTTATGGCAATATGTTCATGTTATGATATTACTATTGTTATATTATTACTATTACTACTAGTCTTTTTTTCTTGAAAAGTCATCACAACTTTTCTTGAAAATCAGTCTTGAAGAGACTGATTAGCAACCATGTGAAAACACTGAGCTGAATGTCTCTTTTTTTAACATTTAATTTTCATAATAACATAATGCAGTTAGTGCAAAGAGTATATTAAGTTATAGTTGTTTATACGATAAATAATTATTGTAAATGCAAAATATTGTATTTTAAGGAATACTACCAGCATATGACGAATCCTTCCTTACAGTGGACTGTTCCACCATTCTTGGAAGATTTAAAGGTGAGCTCATGTCTCCTTTGGTTCTTGCTACATGGTTCTTGGTGTTGTCAAGCTCTTGGCAATTCCCAAGTGTTTTTTTTTTGTTTGTTTAGTGTTGTTTGTACTTTTTTACTGCCTTAAGTTTTATTATTGTGTTAACGCTAGAGAACTGCACTGGTATTGTAGATGTTAGGGGCTTCAATACCAACTGTTTCAGGCATGAAATATTCTTCCAACCTGTTGGTCAGAAAGAAATTATTGAGCTTAAAATTAATGCCATCTAGTTTGGCCTTAGCTCTCAATCATGTCCTTATAAATTAGTTTCTTTTCCTCCCAAATTATCCTAGAAAATTAATGTTTTAGAAAAAGAAGTCAGAATCAAACACAGTTGTTCAAAGCCTGATTAAGCTATTCCTTAGGTTCGTGTAATTAATTTTAATTGCTATTTATTTACTACTAAAGGATGGTTTGCTACAAAATTGTGGCCCTATTAATTTTGGTTATAATTACAAATTTCTTTTCCTTTAACCTTACTCTTGGGAAAAATACTCCTTTAACAGCAAATAAATAACAATTACCATTTCTACTAATGCAGGATTAACTTTAATAATCAGGCTTTGAATAACTTTTCCTCGATGATGTTTATTTCTTTCTACCTTATATTTTCATTCATTAAGAATCAGGGTTGGCATCATTTTTAACCTCCATACAACATCATTTATGTTAAAGAACATCTCTTATTAATTTTTAAGCCACAAGTTCAAATGTATTTTGTTCTAAA
>BLAZ01000925.1:581343-583247 GCA_014633955.1 Acropora tenuis
TGGCTATTTGGTCATTATTTAAAGATTACGCTTCTTTCGCTTGTGTTTCCCCTATTTCTCATCAAGTTATTCAATGTGTTGCTCGAAATACCTGTTTGATTGGCCGTTCTCGCTTTTGTTATATTTATTTCGTCCAGCAAGCCGTCAGAAAACTGAGCTATGATCGGCGCAACTTTGAAATGTCGCGTTCTTGCTGCATTGAGGTTTTTAACGCAGAGGCCCGCCAGTCGGTATGGGTCTCAAACAGAGAAAATGCCCTTACTCAGAAATTTATGTAGAATTTCTATAATATGTCTAATTCCGGGCGGATCAAAGTATTGTACCTTTTTAAAGAATAGTCAGGCGATTCAGACAAATAACAAAGCATGTGCAAAGTACAGCTTATAGGTCTGAATCAACCAAAAGTACTCACTAATGCTAACCTTAGGCTTAAACATCATCAAGTATAGCATTTTATGTCGAGGGTTAGTATTAATAAAAGGTTTGGGTTGTTTCAGCATTGGTAAAACAAAGACTACCGGACATTTAGTTTAGTGAGACCATTTCCTGCCGCCGGGCATGTACCCACTGCGTTAGACCATTCCTTCTGCAATATCAAATGCGGCCAATTGCTTTCAAATTTTTCAGTGAAAGACACAGTTGATAAGTGCGCACCACTCGAGTTGAGGTACACGGTATTTTGTTGCATTAATTATGTGCGCCTTTCATCCACGTGTCTTACAAAGAACTTTCTACTTATGCCAAAACTCATCAAGGTATCTAGTTGTCTCTGATACAACCGGTCGGGAACTTCAGGTGACAACGGGAGGGCGCGCGCAATAGTCTGGATTCTGTTCTAACGAAACCAATTGTGGAATTGCACACATTTTAGGTATCCTACTGAGGAACAGTTACAACACAGATATATTTTTTAAGACACTACTATAATTTGCAGTCTGTCCACTTTGAATTGACCATATTCGGGTTTTTGCAAAGCGCGCACCGTCGTCAGCTGACGTTCCGGTTCTCTTGCTAAATTAGCGTATAAAGTCGCGCGGGCGGACGCAGTCCTAACTTTTGCATCCTGCAAAGCTATGGCCAAAGATTTCGAGACTTTTTTGGACACATTTGTGTCAGTTTCATTTCTAGTCTCTCTGGAGATTAATGCAAAATTTCTTGGTGCGCAACAGGCGTTGTCACTTGGGGAGCTCATTAGAGTGTTTGGCGCAACGCGCGAGACACGCATGTCTCGCGCGTCGCGTCCCACGAAAAACTCTAAGCGGCAGCAGGTACGCTTATTCTACAGGCTTCCTAGTTTTCAAAAAAACACAACTCACTTTAAGACGTTTACAAGCTTGGTGACCGTTTCCCCTAAGATGAAGAATGGTGTCAAAAATTGCATGTGTACCCTGGCCTCAAAGGAGAAGTCTTTTACAGTTGAGCTTCGTTTCATTTATCAAACAACCTGTTGAGATGGATAGAACTTTTAAAGATTTAAGACTTTCGATCAACATTTCCTAACTGGTGTGCCGCGATCGTCTCCAATTTTACACTTAGCCTCGATCTGAAATGGAGGTTGAGGTGAACTCGGAAATGGCCTATTACAATCACTCCTTGCACAGGAAAGAAACAGTACACAAACAGCGGCGATATGCTCGCGACCAGAATCTCGATTTCTCTCCACTGCAACTGAAATATCTCACAGACCGGATTCGGGAACAGAGGAATGATAAGTTACCTTTTTACGGAGACTGTGATGGCTTATCGTTTATGCGAAACACGAAAATTTGGTATCACCCAAAATGTTGGCAAGGGTCAGATTTCCATCAGAAAAATTTTGGTTCACTCTGACTGAGAAGGGCTAACACTCGAAACGTCGTCTTCGTAATCTAATCGGAAAGTGACGACGAAGTGCTAACGCTCGA
>BLAZ01000925.1:667072-669572 GCA_014633955.1 Acropora tenuis
AGCTCTCTATTCAAAACCTGAAGACTCAAATTGGAGGCCAATGTGGAACCACTGTGGTTCAATTAAGTGGCTTTGTAGAGCAAATGAACTTCAAGATTCCCAAACCGTTGCACATAACGGAATTCACCCTGATGATAAAATTCATTTGCTTAACCCTTTCCCGTCCAAGAGGTTCCCCATTGACGAGTAAAATCGTCTGACGTTAGACAGAGTAAAATCTATAAGTGCCCTGAGCACTCATTCGAACGGGAAGGGGTTAATAGGGACATAGTTTTTGATGTTGTTAACCCTTTCCCGTCCAAGAGGTTCCCCATTGACGAGTAAAATCGTCTGGCGTTAGACAGAGTAAAATCTATAAGTGCCCTGAGCACTCATTCGAACGGGAAGGGGTTAAGCGTAATAGTGCTGATAATAGCTTTTCCTATGGGTTTAACATAAATGATCTGGATCCCAGATTCGATTGCGACTTCACACATATTACTGATGATGGTGAACGATACGAGAGAGGGGGCTTCCAGTACAAGCGTCCCTACGGATGGAATAGAATAGCGATAAAGGTTCTTGGAAAATACAGCGACGATGTTTGGCTTGGACGCGACGGATTAAGGAAGGAACAATCACCAGGAGAATGGCCTGTTTCCTATCATGGCACCGAGTGGGAACACGCTAAGAAGATAGTGAAGGAGGGTTACAAAGTTGGGCCAAGAGAAAGGTTTGGTAGAGGAATCTACAGCAGCCCCAGTCTTAAAATGGTTGACAAGATGTATGCACAAGAATTTACTCACAAAGGAGAGAAATACAAGATAGCCCTACAGAATCGAGTCAACCCCGATCGGTCTAATGGTCATCTGCAAATCATCCCAGCATCAGCGACTGGAGTAGGCGCTGACTATTGGCTTTCTCCTAACCATTCTGATGTACGTCCATATGGAATTTTGATTCGGCATCTGAAGGCCGACAGCGAGGAGCCTGTCGAAGGTTATTGCCGACTCATGTAATCCAAAAATGAGACAGAAGGTGTCGTAAAATCTTTATTCAGTAGTTCACAGCCTCCTAATAACGTAGTGCAAAAGTGTTGTTTCTTTGACTGTTTCTAAATCTGCATAAAAAGACTGAATCCATTTTCTGAGAATTGCAAGCAAGACTGGTCGTGCATTTTTAACAACTTTCCGTTATTGTTGTTTCATGAATTCTTTAGATTGTAACTTTCTTTTCTCAAATTTCCTCGAAAGATTCAGATTAACAGCTAACTCATACCTGCTACTGTTTTCAGCAATTTTCGATTCTGCCTTAATAAAGAGTCTTATAGGTAGTTACTATAGTATGTTCTGAACTCGAGAAGATTCAGGATTCACAAACCCTATTATTCTAAGTAATGTTTCCTAGTCAAGGTTACTATTCAGAACCTTTATTAATTATTACAAAGCCTGCTTATTAAGTTGTTCAATTTGTCTTTACTAGTTTTCTACGAAAGTGGTTAATTAAAAGCAGGTCAAATAAAGCGGGCACCATATATACAAAACCTTCGCTTGATATGATCGCCCATAAGGTGTTTAAATCTTTTTACAACTGATAATGAATAGCTTCCATATATCTTAATAAACATAGGATTCGGGATTCTAAACTTAAACGGAGGAGAAAGCTTAATTAAGAGAGGTGAAAACACTTATAGAAAGCCCATTGTTAGAAGTTTGACTGCAAACAGTCGCGCTATTTTTAGAGTACAGTTGGGTATATTGTTCAGTTATAGCTGGAAAATTGTGAAAAAGTTCCAGGCTATACAGACGTTTTGTTGAACGGTATTTTGCAAAATACAGGGCGGGCCAAATACACTAAGTTTGTCACAAAATATACAAAAAGCTTGCTTTACACAATAATATTAAAAATGACTAAATGTCTTTAGATCCTGCTTTCCGCTATTCAATTTCCTTTAAATATTTACCTCGGGTTTTGAAGTTCACTGGTTTTGCATGCATGTCAGTGGTCTTAATGCCGGTCTGCAGAAGGAACTGCAAGCTGTTGAGCCACTACATAATACAGGACCATATTCGAAGGAAAAATGAGCACTGTTCAGCTTGGCTTGGCGGTCGATGGAAGGAGGAGTCAGAGCAATTTCGGAGATTATATGGCTCGTTTTCTCTACTACGAGCCACGCTTCTTGAGTGCAGTATTAATGATAATAGCACTGTAATCAAGTTTCATTCCTGCCCTCCTGTAATGATGAGCCTGCCGTTTAATTCCTCCCAAATTAAGAGAGTTGGCGAATTACCCCTCGGGTGGCGTGTCCTCCGAATTTCTCGCGAGCATATGAATTTCGCCGGCTCCGTTATCCTCCGTAGCGAGATCAATGACAGTCTATAAGTGCTTTTTGGTACAATCAATATCCGATATGCTAACGTAGCAAACTCTTAGGGATCCACAATATTATATTAACCGTTATGGAATCAGGTTTTTGGAATACTGTAAACGCGATTGTATTCTCTTCTCGAATGGCTGAAAA
>BLAZ01000925.1:706013-708031 GCA_014633955.1 Acropora tenuis
ATGGGTATTTCTTTTTCTTCTCCCAGCAAATGGCCCTCCCCAAACACTTAACCACCCTTTACTCAAAACAAATGAATTAAGCAAAAAAAGTCACATTCCCAGCCCTGGCTTTAAAACTAACAAAAAGAAAGCACTCTACTTACGTTGGTCCATACATCATACACAAGCTTCCCAAGTAACCATTTGAGATTGCAAACAGTCCCATGAATACCATTGGGAAGTAATCTTCTTTGAAATAGGATAAATCGTGGTTCCTGGGAAGGGCATTACAAAATACGAAGAGAGGAAGGAATACAGCTCTAATGACACAGAGGACAGGTAACAATATGCCATCTCGTCTGGGCTGAAAAAGAAGAAGAAAAGTTTGTAAAGATATACAACATCTGTTATGCACAACAGAAAGTACAGGTATCAAACATTGTGCAAGTAGCTTGAGATAACACCTTGTATGGCATACATACCCATTGCACAAATGATGCCATAAGTCTACCAACAAAGTCACCAACATTAAACAACAAGAAGCAACTCACTGGGACAAAATATTTATCTTGAAAGAGAAAAAACATAACAATGGTAAGAAATATAAGATGATTGAGAGAAGACTTAAATTTGAGTACTGCTCTGATTACAACTGCAGGTTTGAACCAAGGTCAAATTAGTGTCTCACAACACAGTTACAAATATCAAAAATAAATTATTCATAATGTACGTAGTCTTTTTCTGAGGGGCCCTGATGTTGCTTTCACTGTTTTTCTGTCTATTGTATGAAACCAGAGAAAGACTAGAACTAGGGCAGAAACTTGGTCCAAATGTCTGAGAAAGGTAACGTTTCCATAAAGACAAGGAAAAAGATGATCCAAGTTGTCCGATTGGACAAGTAAGTTGTAGAGCTCTCACTTTGCCAGACTTTGGATAAATCATAAATAATTGTTTCCCCATACTTTATAACTAAGTGCCTTGAAAATAAAATCTCTTCTCTTTTTGCGTGAGTTTTGTGTTTGATTTCTTGGCGAAGCCTTGCCATTGACTTCCATGTAATCCCTGCTGTACCGCATCATTGCAAGCACATTGATCACATGTGCTTGTCAGCAATGATCAGTGACCCTAATTATTTATTTGCTTGAGTATCGCCAATGTCTCCATCAAAATTCTTTAAAATTAATTTTTGAAACGGTCACTCAAGCACTCAACAATGACAGAATTGACGAGGATGTTCCCTCCAAAAAGAACAAGCTTGAAGATCACAAAGATATACGAAACCAAGACAATTTCAGCTGGCTTGGATGACAGAATTTGCCTGGGATTGTTGTGAGCTAGAAACAAGCAAAGTGCACTGCTCCACTTGTTGGAACTTTCAAGGATTAGCAGATTAAAAAAGAGAGAATATTTTAAACCGTGAATTGCTGGTGCTGATTTTTTTGAACAAGTAGGTTTGTGGTCTGGACAAGTAAAACTACACATTACAGAGACTTGTCCAAGGGGACAAGTGAATTGAAAAGAAAGTTTTCTGCCATTTAGAACTAATCATTACATTATGAAATAGTTTACCATGCCAGTACACGCATATGGGTACCACGAATAAATGATTATAAAAGAGCCAGTTCTCCCTGTGGCCTTGTACCTGGGACCATCAATGGGCCAAATTTTTCCCATACAGATAATCCAAGGTACAAAAATCAGTTACTTATACATACATTAATCTGAAGGTCAATAATAGACAATGGTGACCATAAGATAAATAATGTAACTTACCTCTCCATTCCGATTTTTCTTTACTAGCTGACTTTATTCTGGATGATAGTGCAGGAAATATTGATAAAGTGATGAAAAAGACAAATGCCACAGAAAAACCATGTTTCGCTATCTAGAACAGGAGTAAACACAATAATTATTAACAATGATGAGTTCAATCTGCATCATTTAAAAATTCACTGTTCGTAAATTTCTTCATGCCAAAAATTCAAGCCCTCCTGTTCTACATGAATATTTAGTATAGGTAATCATACGATTTCGAGTTC
>BLAZ01000925.1:865624-868124 GCA_014633955.1 Acropora tenuis
CCACCCAGGGAAAAGCTCGCTGAGCCGAGTCAATTTCCCGTGGGTAGATCGCCCTCCCCCCCCCACCCTGGGGCTTAACATTGATAGGTGCATTACATGAAGACATCCTGAAACAGAGAGGCGAAATGCATTTCCAAATGGCCTCATCAGACTTCATGTTGTTTATTCTTGTTGCAATGCTCACTATTTTCAATTTAATATATGGCGAGCAGCGTTAGACTGTGTTTCTCAACGGAAAGTTGAAATTGCAAAATTTTAGAGTACCCGTAAACTTATTTTCATCGTTGGATAAAAATAACTTACTTCGATTCCTGAAGCGTTTTGCAAAAGGTATTCTGCAGTTGCCCCGTTGAGCAATATGTTTACAGCTTCATTCGAGACGAGCGATTTATTAAGTTCTTCCTGTCCACCAGCTTCTTGGTACAGCCCTCCAAAGTCTTGTCAAGCCGTGGTTTATACGTTTGTTTTTGTCTTGACACTACACATCCTTACTTATAAGGTAAGCACGTTCCGATCAGTAACGCAGTTGAACTTCAACGGATGCGTGACTTCTTCTTCGTCTACGAGGGAACAGGACTACGTGAAAAAATAACATCATTTATTCAAAGAGACTCCTTTGTAAAGGATAACTTTTCAATTAACACTCACCGTAATACCGGTTCAGTTATTTCCAGATGTGTAAATAGCTGATCTATTGCTATTTGCCGTTTTCTTAAAGGCCCCTTTCTTAGACGGAATGTTGCCGGGTATCATTCCATTCTAGTAGCAACACTGTGACGAAGCGCTACAATGAAATGAGAAATGAAGACGGACTTTGGGTGGTCCTCCGTTCGACGAACAACGACTTAGTTAGAGGGCCGTTTTCAGGCGAAGCAATTACGTTAACGAATTCCGCGCCATAATATCACAGCGCGAAGCGTGCTACCGTTTCCACCAGACAAAGATTTGTTGAACTTTTCTGACACTTTTTGATTGAGGGACGGGGTTTTTCAGACAGTTTGAAATTTACGCGCGAACGAGACTTGAGATTACCGCGACGTTCTTGAACAACCATAGAATGAATTTTCAAGAAATTCGTGAAAAATCTTGCTCTGGTGGAAACGGTAGCGCGCTTCGCGCTGTAACAGATGTAAACTGGGCTCTAGTGAATACAACGAATGGGGCGATCGGACTGCGGATGCACTCAAAATGTACAGTACTTGAAAATTCACAAAAAAATTCTCGCAACTTTCCTCTCTCTATTAGATTTCGATCTGCAAAAATCAGAGGTAACAAAAGCAATTTCACAACAGGCTTAGGGGATTTATTTCACTCCATACCAGCTTTTTTAATTCGCGGAGAGAAATCTGCAAACACTATTATCTTTCCCTTTTTCATTAGGGTGATGAAGGTTTTGAAAAGTATGTTTATTCAAGGGGGCATTCATTTCTTAGAAGGGGGATGGGCCGGGGGAATCCCTATGAGCATGAATGTAATATCTACCAGTCCTCCCTTTATATTTTTTGTTTAAAAATGTGACCCTCCCCTGGGAAGCAGTAAAATTTGCAGTGAACCACCTCTTTGTTGTGTCAAATTTATGCTGACACTCCCTTTTTGGGCAGGCAAAAAGTTAATGACCCTCCCCTGAATTCCCCCGTCCCACCCCCCTTTCTAAAAAATGAATGCTCCCCAAAGATGATAATTTCCTTGTTGAGAAATCTTTCAAGGATTTTGTTGGTAAATTTTACGAACTGTAATGTTCTCTGGGTTCTTTCGAATCGATCTTTCACAAGAAATAAACCCAGAATTCAGAGAGACCAAGAACGAGAGGCCAGTCGTTTAGTTGCAAAGCGCCTGCAACAAAAACCCCTCTATCAAAGAATAAACGGACTGCGCACGTCGACTTCACGAGTGCGATTTCATACAACCCGAAACGGAATTACACGAAATTCCTCGCTTGGCAACAGGAAATTCTTCGCTTGGCAATAAAAGCAATATTCGTTCTACTGCTTTGCACTATTTCGAGGTAATTCACCAATAGTTCACAGAGTCCATTGGTAAGCTTGCTGCACATGTGCTTTTATTGACACAAATGAAGTTTAAAGAACTACTTTATTCCAAGTTCATACAAATTTGAATCGCCATGTTTTTTTTTTGCGAGAAATAAAAAGCGCGACTCCTACAAGTGAAACCTCGATGTAATGAGCCTCTATATGATAATGTGATCGATATAACGTACAATTTCTGCAGCGCACCGGTACAAAGAATTCACGAAAAAAAACAGATACAACAAAACCCCGTTACTTCTGTGGCGCACGCGAGGAAAGACCTGAGCAAAATTCAGGAGGAACAGTGCTCGCCTCCTTCCCGTAAGCAACAGGCCTTACAGCGTCGAATCAAGGTTTCCCCTAATCATATATTATTGGTAGTTTTTTTTTTTAGGATATCCTCTAAACATAAGTATGGCAAGAAACAAGGGAATAAAATTGTGCGGAAAGAGCTTGCGTGCATTTTTAATACT
>BLAZ01000925.1:907287-909787 GCA_014633955.1 Acropora tenuis
TTTTTTTTTTTTTTTTTTTTTTTTTTTTTTTTTTTATTATTTATTTATTTATTTATTTTTTTTTTTGCATTACATTCCCAGTATTCTCCTTATCAGGCGGTAACCGGTAAAATTTACCGCCTCAAGCAACAGTTCTTATAATAATTACCACCTGCAACCTCTTACTAAAACTATAATTATTATAAGTTCTTTGAAAAAATACCGGTCAGGAATTGTCCCTTACCTGCTGAGCTAAAACTTAGGGAGAACATGGCATTCACCCCAGAAACATTGTTGTACTCATAATCATGGTTGTCACTGCCAATAATTACCTTTTTCCCTTTTCTACCTTGAAAAGGGTCAGATGGGTTCAAGGAAGATGAGAGTACATAATTTAAATTTTAACATTTTTGCCTTCACTGACTCTTTACCAAAATGGTTCAACTAAATTTATTGCTATCGTTTATCACAGCAGAAGGATTTCACTGCAAGAGTGTCACCACCTCGTAAAGGTATTCCTATACCATTAAAGATTGTACAGTATTCCTGTTTCTGAACCTAATAATTTTCATGAAAATTTAATGGCCAACTTATCCTTTCAAGACTTCTTTCTTAAAAACTCATGACATGTAGCAATTAAAAAGATTGACTCTAAAAGACCTAATGACTGAAGTGTAAAAGAAAACCCAGACCGTCATCAATTTTTTAACATAACATTTGCATGGTAGAGTCACTATTGACATTACATTAATTTTATTTATTTATTTCTGTTGGAAATTTCGTAAATAAAAGGTCAACACACTTTCTAACAGGAATCTTTCCCTCTGCGCTGGTTTGGACACAGATTTTTGAGAACCTGAAAAATAATAAGGAAACAACATTAACAACTTTGACAAAGACAAAAGACCATATATCCACTTCCAGGTCAGATACCCTGAGTAAATTTTACAAGCCTTATTAAGCAAGATACTAATCTCAAGAATGATTTTGCCAGTACACTGTAGAATTACATTGAAGTATAGGTGGTTGATAACTATAATTGAATTACTTCAACATTAACATGTTTTCATATTATTGTCAAAATTGAGCCATGATGTAAGAACAAAAATTTAGGATTAAACAACTTGAAAAGGATCAAATTTGCCCCATAAAATAATAATAAAGCTGACATTTCAAGCATTAGCCCCTCATCAGGGCAGATGGACTAATGCTTGAAATGTCAGGTTCAAACAATATACCGTATTTTACCCACGTATAAGTTGACCTTTTACAGCCTAAAAATCGGTCCTAAAAATCGCCCTCAACTTATTCATGGGTCAAAAACTGAGACCAAAACAAGTCCAGGACAAATTTTTTGTGTAACCATAGAGTACCTGAAAGAAAATTCTAAGATAAAAAATAAGTTTTTCAAGAAAATTCTTACCCAGTAATAAGAAAAACTTATTTTCTGGCTCCAAAATGGGGGCTCGACTTACACACGGGATCGAGTTATACGCAAGTAAATACGGTATTTTCAAGGTGGAAATTTCCCCGTTGTCAACTTGTTTTATTCTAAATTTTTGTTTCATTACCCCTGACAGAGCACCACAGTTTGTTACAAAACCTAACCCTTCATATGTTGGAAGAACACTGAATGATACACTGTAATAATACACGGTAATAATAATTATTGCCTTCCAATAATGTGCCGCAAGTTCGATTCTGAACATAATGAAATATGCAGGTTGAGTTTGTACTTCGCCACTCTGCTCCAAGAGGTTTTCCCCCACATACTCATGCTTTATCCTCTCATCAAAAGCCTAAATTTTACATTATTAGACTGGCTAAGTTTAATTTGCACTTTCCGCAATTTGTCAAGTAACTGAGCTTGGCTTATTAACTGTGAGACTTGTGTTCATGAAAAATAGATGATGTTAGAGTGTATTAGAAAATAGCTCAAGGAAAATACACGCGCTGATTGGTTAATAGTCGTGTTTCTATAACTCGATAGAAACACAAAGATGAAGTCGTAGTTTATGACGTGTAAATTGTGCGATGTAGAGAATGTTCATTTTGATGATGAATAAAGCTATCAAGAGTTCTTCGTTTTTTGTCAATTTCCTTGGGCTATTTTCTAAAAGAAATAGAAAACATTTTATTCATGTTTCTATCAAGTTATAGAAACACTCGTGAAGGTTTGGGAGAAAAAGCTGTGGAAAGACTCGCCTACGGCTCGAGTTCCCACAGCATTTCTTGTTCTCCCAAACCTCCACTCGTGTTTCTATAACTTGACAGAAACACGGAAAATGCTTTGTATTTCTTAAATAATGACCACTCTTCTAATTGCCTTGGAGGCTTTTCTGGGCCAGTGACACAAATAAGTGAAACTTTTGTAATCAATAGATTAAAATTCCAACTAGCAAGAAGCAGACCAGTTATAACAATGATTACATAGGATTACAAAAAAGGCTAGAATCATGGCAACCCAAACTTTAAAATAACCAAGGAGGCTGCACAGAGGAAGAGGAGTGCTAAGTGTTGT
>BLAZ01000925.1:917287-922287 GCA_014633955.1 Acropora tenuis
CATAATTATGTACAATGTAGTGCACACCAATCTGGTTGAAAGGAGAACATGCTCTCTTTTGTTAAGTTTTCAAACTCAACTCATTATTGCAAAAAGCAGCTTTCACACAAAACCATCTCAAGGCCTCACCCATCTAACACCTACACCCTAGTTGTTCTAAAGGTGAACAGCACTATCCATTCCATTGGGTAAATCACTGGATCGCTCAAAAGACCTCAGTAGCACTAATCCAATTAAAATGATTCCAACAGTGATTCATCCGCTGGATTGAAATATTAAAGGTATAAACAACTACTGGTGCCTGGCTCAGACATTGCACAACGCATCCCAACATGTTGATATCTGTTTTACTTATCTTTTACTGCCAAGATACTGAATTAAGTATATTTCATTTCTTTCTCTTCTCTTAACCTTGAATTGATATAATATATTGCTTTTCAATGTTTAATGTGATATCGAGCGATATAAGATAAGCCACCAAGCTCAAGAATTTGCCACATCAGGATTGTCGTTTCCCCATTTACATCAGCGTGAGGTTGATCTTTGACAATCACAGACATTTTGGTGTAAGAAGTAACTAGTAGTTCTTCTAATATAAATCTGATCAGTAATGCAGACAAATGCATTTTACAAGAGCAGCCATCACAGATAAGCGGGAAAACATCAGACTCTCGAGCAGGATATGAAACCGAAAAGCACAGAACGGAATCTCAACTTCATGTGAATAGTAAATTGAAAAGCGTCACTTACCAAACAATGCTTACGATCGATACTCGTTTTATTCGTCGCCGTAAAGAAGGCTCCAAACTTTTGAACTCATCTTTAAAATCCATTCCTCTTGGTGTTTGCCCACCAAAACATGCAAGTACCAGGCGTCACTTCGTATTAGTCACGTGGTCCAAACAGCAGATAAAATTCTTATGCTGAAGTGTCAACAATGAATGAAGCAACAGCCGAGGAAGTTACGAAAGAAGTGTTTGATTTGTTTAGAGAATACGGGAGTAGGGATTACATCGGTGAACCAGTTTCACAACAAGAACACATGACACAATGTGCTATGCTTGCTGAGAAAGAGGGCTATCCGATTGAAGTGATCTTGGGTGTTTTCCTACATGACATCGGACACCTCGTAGGAATAAAGAACGACTTCCCTTGTATGGGAGAAGTTGGTACTCAAAACCATGAGATAGTAGGGGAAAAATTTCTGAAGGATCTCGGATTCCCGCAAACTGTTACAAGTTTTGTTCGTGGTCACGTTGAAGCCAAGCGTTATCTTGTGTTCAAGTACCCAAATTATTATGACAAGGTGCACGTGGGCTCGTATGTAAATGCTAGTAAATGGTGTAGACCTGTGGTGCGCCTCGTAGAATCTGCTGTTGGTGGATGTATGGGACTATTCTGTTTCCTTTTTTTCTATTTTCGCTTTCCTATCATAGGTTTTTGTCTCAAGTTCCTTTTCCTCTGGAAGTGTGCTTTACAGGAAATCATGGATAGTAGATTAACGTCTCAACTTCAAATAATTGTTGCTTTTTTGTCCTCTAGTTGTCACCAAGCAGTCGAGAGACACTAGGTTATCAAGGTGGTCCAATGACTGCTAAAGAGGCCGAAGAATTTGAGAAGCTTGAGCATTTTGAAGCACTTCTCAAGATGAGAAACTGGGATGATCGAGGCAAAATCCACAACGCTCCCGTGGATCCTCTCGAAAAATATGAAAATATGTGCAAAGTCTTTCTTAAAAAATGCCATTTTAGGCTTTGATGAACTGCAAACACTGAATAGAATTTGCAAACGAGTATATTGAGAGCAAATTTAGAGCTTGCGAAGAAGTCGCTAAATACCTCCTCTCCATTTGAGTGATTGCTTTCCAAAGTCATGATTCTGTGAAGGAAGTGAGTTTTGTTTTTATAGATTGTGTTACCAGCCTCCCTCCCAAGAGCCCTCTCTCTTCCTCCTTTTTTGCAAGAGAGCCCTGGGAATGAGCTTCATTGTGTTACCTCCAGTTGCATAACGACCTGCATAACTCAACCAATTGCGTGTGCAGGAACGAATTTGTAGAAGTACATTTACTTAACATAAGTATATGTACTTAACATGAGTAGAGACTATTTGAGATGAGTGTGAAAAAAAGTTTTGTTTGTTTTTCCGAAGTTCTCCTGCTCCTGTAACGCAATCACCTCAATGCAACGAGGCGAATTCCAACATGGCTGCCAGTGAAAGTGGTTTCACGCGTTGGGGGATATTTGGCGCGAGTAAAATTGCACACGATTTCACCATTGCTTTGAAAACATTGCCCGAAAAGGAGCATAAGATTGTGGCTGTGGCTGCTCGTTCTCTCGAAAGAGCGTTCGACTTTGCCAATAGGCATACTATTCAGAAAGCCTATGGCTCGTACGAAGATCTCGCACGAGACGAAAATGTAGAGGTTGTGTACGTTAGTTCCATCAACTCTCAACACGCTGCGCTTTGTAAACTGGCACTAAACAACGGAAAACACGTCCTTTGTGAAAAACCACTCACACTGAATCTCAAGGAAACTAAGGAAGTCTTTAAACTTGCTAAAGCGAAGGGACTATTTGTTATGGAGGTAAGATTCCTGCACTAGGACTTGCAAATAAAGTAATAACTCTGAATCTGAAGATGGCTTCCGTACAGGTTGCCGAAACGTCAGTCACAAACAACAGTTCTTCGCAGGACGCCAATCACCCAGATGATCATTTACAATAAAAGAGAAGTAATAATGATAATAATAATAATATCATTATATTATTACTTACTACTATTAAACTGTAAGCTGGCACCCACAGGGCTAAAGTGGTGACCATGTGTCTAAAGCTTTCCAAAATATGATTTGTCTCTCTAATGAGGACAAGAGGTTTTAACAGCAAGGAACTACATTTTCTGAAAAACACCAAAGGCTCTTAAATCCTGAGAATTCATTAATTATAATTTCGAGCCAAACTGCCAACCAATATATTTGATTGACTCCTCAATTGTCAGTTTACCATGTACCAGAACTGGCCAGCCTGGTAAAAAAGATTGTCAGTTCTGCCAAACCGAGAGATGTCTCTGGCCAAACTGATCAAAAATAAGACACAGTGATAAACAGCAGTGATAAATATATTGAACTTGTTCATTTTGATAATGACTTGACGTTTCATATGTGCTCTACATACATTTTCAAAAGTAACTGTTAACATTTAAAACAGCTATTTATATATAACAAAGCGAATGAGGGGACTGGAATCTAGATTAAGTAAATACTTAACAGTAAAATATATAATAATAATAATAAGCTGATGCTTTATTAATGTTTATTAATCTTTTCTGTTATTATTATTATTATTATATATTTTAAGTATTTGCTTAATCTAGATTCCAGTCCCCTCATCAGCTTTGTTATATATAACTAGCTGTTTTAAATGTCAACGGTTCCTTTTGAAAATGTGTGTAGAGAACATACGCAACGTCAAGTCATAATCAAAATAAGCAAGTTCAATATGTTTATCACTGCTGCTTGTGTCTTATTTTTGATCAAACTGATCTTGCTCTGGAAGAATGACAAGTTTGGTCATAAGATGTTCTCTCTGATTCATACGCTGTTTTCTCTGATCAGCAGAACCAATGTGTTCCACAGTTCATGAACTGGTTTATCAAGCTGTGCAGTTCTGAGAAATGGTACGTGTCTCTCAAGTCTCAGAGTTATACAGTCATGCCAACATCAGCTTTAATCAACACCCTTCTCACTCAAAAGACACCCTTTTTTTTAGATCGATGAACCATGCTGTACAGGACTTGCTTAACCTTTCAATACTATTAGACAAAATTAATATCTTATTCACAGGCCATTTGGACAAGGTTTTTCCCACTGTATTCAGATGTCAAGAACTTAATAGATTCCAACACTATTGGCAAGCTTCGCATGGCTTTTGTCTCATTTGGATTTAACTCAGATAAGGAGCGACTGCACAACCCCGATCAAGGGGGTGGGAGTATTCTGGACATTGGAATCTATTGCCTGCATGTTGTGGATTTGATGTTTGGTGGAGAGGAGCCCGTAAGCATAACTGCTGCAGGGCAGAAGACTGCAACTGGTGTAGACTCAAGTGTCGCAATAACCATGCTCTATGAAGGAGACAAAATGGCCTCTATAACAATAAGCATAGGTAAGAGAAGTTATATACGAAATATTTCATATATTGAACTGTGGATGTGAAATCAAGTAAGCTATGATCCTTGCAGTTATGAACACAATTTATGCAATTATTACATATATAGAAGCCTGAAAAATTCAGGACTTCAACGGGGTTTAAACCGCGGGTCATAACTGCGAGGATCATAGCTTACTTGATAAGCTTAGGTAAGCTAAACTAATCTCTGAAATGACTTTTTTCAGTTGAATTACCCAGTGGGTAATACCAAGTAATGTAGCTCTTTGTATTATTTCTAGCTGCTGATCTACCATCTGAGGCCACCTTTAGTGGATCTCTGGGATCAATCACGATCAACAAAATGTTCCATTGTGCTACAAGGTTTACTTCTCCAGCTGGAACTAAAGAATACCCTCTACCAGAACCCTCCATGCCAATGAACTTTGTGAATTCTACAGGAATGAGGTACGTTACTTGTTCATTGAAGATCAGCTGTGATGTTCACACTCATTTATAGTCAACTGGACAATTTTGACGTTGATTGTGTTTTTATTCAATGGCAATAAACTATTATTCATTGCACCATAGAGTGAATATAAGTGATGATTTTCAAATGTGATTAACATTTTGTCAAACCACTTCTCTGATTATGGAAGTTTAAGTACCTCACTTGTCGAAAGGTTTAACATTGTTGTTTCCTCATTAGTGACTCACTTTTTGCTACCCTATTAGGTACGAAATTGAAGGAGTGAGAAACAGTTTGCTTACAGGAGAAAGAGAAAATCCCATAATACCGTGGAAGACAACAGAAAGGATTTTTCATTGGATGGACGAAATACGTCGACAGATAGG
>BLAZ01000925.1:942287-944787 GCA_014633955.1 Acropora tenuis
ATTACTTATTTGTTTATTACTTACAAGAACCCTGTTACAGTGACAATTAACAATAACTGTTATTTCAAGCAGTTCTGCAATTGCTGCATGGCCCGCTGGAAATGTTTAAGGTATAAAACTTCACCATCATTGAAAGATGGCCTGTAAAATCACATAACTCAAGAATTACTCACTGGATGACTTTCTAAAGGTAATGCTAGAAGCATGTCTCCAAAGATATCCACACATATGGCAGCCATTTTTGCCTGTTGTTGTTTACTGTACGGAAATAATGGTAGGCATTACTTACTATACATAAATCGAATTAAATAAATCTATTTTATCAATGAAAACTCAAAAGAAATAATAATAATAATACCATATAAAAATTTGATTCTAAAATAATATCAAGATCAAAAATTTATATAAAAATATTTTTAAGAACCAAATTGTAGTAGGGACCATCCAATTGCAAATAGATACAAAAACATGTCCAAAAAGAAAAGATACATAAGAAAGTGATGGTATACCTGCAGTGATTCTCAAATGACAATATCACTGGGTATTCTGATGTCACAAATGCAGAATCCCGTATGGCTTCAATCACATCCTAACAATAAACAAACAATGACAATGAAATTATGTCTTCAAATTAACTTTATGTTAATGAAATAATGAATTCTAGTTCACTCCTGTGATAGATGTTCCCTTGTACCATCCAAAGTCCTTTGTGTTAAATGCATAAATCACCTCTGAAGACAATCCTACCCCCAAGTTCATCTCATATCAGTAATTTCAATGATATATGAAGAATGCCCAAAAATATTATTTCAATAACACACACCAAGCACGAAAAAAAAGTGAAACTCAGACACACATTCACAGATTTATATTGATCATCAATATTTTAATACAAAGACGTTGAATTAAATTTTGATTCTTATAAGGAATTTATAATTGACAAGCCCAACATAAAAAAAAATATCTGAATAAGATTTAGCACAACACCTACCTTGAACAAAATATTGGTACACATTGCTTTACCATGTGTAATCATTGGTTCATCATTTGGACCATCCCAGCAATCTAGTTCAATACACCTTTAAACCAAAACAACATTTTGAACTTAATTTATCACATTGCCTAATCCTAATTTGTTGGCATAAAATATAAACAAAGCAAGCAAGCCCCCAGCTCATACAAACCCTAATATACGCAAGCAAGTTGCAGTTTTGCTAGAGAGATCAAGATTATTCTGATGCTTACTGGATTATTAATATTATTCTCTTTAAAGAAGGACAGTAGTAATCATTAATCAGAAGGGATCAAGTTACCAGTAGTTTGAATTAACCTTATCCTGAACTTCAATTTGCCCAAAATACGGATGCAAACAAAGGGTGTGTTTTTCCTCTTTGTATATCAAAATATCAATATGCACATATTCACTTGCAGGAGTAGTGAAAAAGTAAAAATGACTAATGTCAAAAAGGAATGTTAGCAACTTACCGGCAACCTGCCAGGAGACACTGCCTGTACATCTCCACTGATGATTTGCCACCAAATTGACGTCCTATAGGGCAATGATGATAAATGGAAACGTTCATTCTTGTTATGAACAGAAACAGATGATTATCTCTTGAGGCAAAGATACCTTGCATAAAAATAATGCAATACAAGACTTTATCGACACTCCCTTGAAAGAGATTTTCAGTGACATAAAGAGAAACGCAACACTTTAAAACGACACGATGTATTAAAAAATATAAACTCTCGAAATCATTACCACGTTTACAAAACCAGTGATTAATGTACTTTCAAATGATATTTAAAATAAGTGCGGGATTTTGGGGTATTAAAAGTAAGGGTCAAGATAATTTCAAACATAAATCACATAACTGTAAATAAAACAAATGAACGATTAGTTTCTATAAAACCTTTGGTGCCACGTCAGTGGGGGATTAACACTAAAAATTAAATTGGCATGAAATAAGTTGATAAGGGTTAAATTTCTGCCATGAAGAGAAAACAAAGCTGACATTAATATTTCAAATGTGATGCTGGCAGGGTTGGCCTAGTGGTGAGAGCACTAGCCTTCCACCAATGTGTTCGATTTCCGCACCCGGTGTCATATGTGGATTGAGTTTGTTGGTTCTCTACCCTGCTATGAGAGGTTTTCCCCTCGGCACTCTGGTTTTCCCCTCTCATCAAAAACCAACATTTGATTTGATTTGTGAATAATGATTATAAAAATAATGATTTGGGCAATGTTGATTTGATTTCCTCTAGAATTGTAAAGCGCATTTGAAAACTGAATTGTTGAATTTGTGCCATAGAAATGAATGTTATTATTATTTATTATTGTTATCCCTATAGCTTCCTCAGAGTTTGACAAGAAATAATTACTGGAATTGACTTACCCACAAGGTATGTGTTGTGTGAAGAATGGATGAAGTAGTGTGACAAGGGTTGTGTCATGTCTTGATAAATTTCAACCCTATTTGGCATCATTAGCAGATTATCG
>BLAZ01000925.1:976086-978586 GCA_014633955.1 Acropora tenuis
GTGAGAAGAGGGAAAACAGGAGTCCCCGAGGATGAAGCCGTCCGAGTTTCTTGTCCCGCTCTCAACGCCGGGTTCAATGGGAATCAAACCCGGGGCATTGAATCTTGATCAGTGAGTGAACTACGAACCGCACAGTTACAGAGGAATCTGACGTTTGTTGCTAAGTATGTAATACAAGTTACAAACATGCAACTAGAACCACGTAGTCAAGCAAATAATTATTGTTTATTGTCTGAATGATTTTGTTTGTTTTATTTTTTCCTATTCAATTGTGATGTCCTTGACTATTGATTACGTAAGTTTATTTGCGTGAGAGGGTGATATTGCATGTGTCGAAAATCGTAATGTCGTAGACGTACCATGCAACCAGTAGAAATCCACAAGGACTGTCATGTGAGTTTTACTTTTCCGCCCAAGTATGAAAACCAGTAATCTGTCTATATATACTCACTGAGGATAAGTTTTTTTGTCAATAGTTATTACTGCGTATGCAGAGTCGATTAAGAGTGTTTTCTAAACCCAACTGCAGGTAAGAGATTTATTTAGATCTAATTTACAAAATCATGTGTCCTGTTTAGAACGTACTACCTATATCAACAACCTCAACTATTTGTTACCATCGGACATGTATGTGCCGCTCATACACCCCTCCCCAAGTACAAGCTCAGTTTTCACTTGTCTTAAGCTTCAGGTGTTGGGAACATAATTATGCTAAATTTTCTATATTTTATGATGATCACCTTCATAAGAGAAAACGAAATCGAAATCTACACGAACTGTCACGAAAGAACATTGCAGCTAGCCCTATGTCAACCTGGAAACACACCAGTTTTGTGGCATTACAAAGAAACTTCTAACAAAGCACAAAAAGTTGGCGTAAATGAATTGTTGTTACGGTCATATTACTGTCGTGAGAAGATGAAGAAACAGAAGTCTTCAGTGTTAGCCTCTGGTCATTCTTTCGCGCGTTTGATGCCAAACCCACCGACGCAGCACCACTACTACTATTTCTTTAGAAGCTAATCACTTCATAGCAAAGCACGACCACACTTGAGAATTCAATTGTCGCGTTCAGTCAACAAAAAGTAATTGAAGGATAGAAAAGAAAGCTAAACCAGAGGAGAAATCCATGATCCAAAGTAAATCATTTTAAAAAGTAAAATTTTAAGCATGGATCTCAGTGTCTTCGTTACTCTCCTTTCAAAAATTCGGACAAAGTCAAATTGAGAATATTCATCTTGATTTCATTGTTGGCTCACTAAAGCGAATCACACGAAGCGAGAAGCCACTTCCATCATTGTTTTTCAGATGGAAAAGTAGCCGATGAAAGTATAAACGCTCATATTTTACAGTTTTTTTGTAGTTATTTTTCGGCCAACTCTGTCAAAACTAATGCAATATTGCTGTTTGCATAAGGCCTTTACGAATGTTGGACCAGTAGAGCTAAGAAAAATCTGATATTGGTTTCACACTAACCAATGATTTCAACAATGGACTGCTTCTGTTTTAGAGCGTTGCCTCCAAACAGGATATCTGTCGTTGCGCTGGCCCGCAGTCTAAATTTAGGGGCTTGGTGTCTAGTTTTTGAACTTTTATGTACGTGTCAATGACTAAATATCTGTCAGATTTCCATAAAATCTTGAAAATTCTCCAAGTGTTTTGGGATAATTACAA
This sequence comes from Acropora tenuis, assembly GCA_014633955.1. Classification (NCBI taxonomy): domain Eukaryota; kingdom Metazoa; phylum Cnidaria; class Anthozoa; order Scleractinia; family Acroporidae; genus Acropora; species Acropora tenuis. The sequence goes on from BLAZ01000925.1 coordinate 977,761, forward strand.
TAATTCCAGTCTATTCTTTCCGGCATTGAAAGAGAACATGGCAAAAATCCAAGAATGGTTGAAAGTGGAGGAACGATAATTAATGAGTTTATGAGTCTTGCGTTGTAAAGGTTGTAGCTCTTTTAAAAATGGAAACAACGGTGGGTTAATAATGGGAAGGATCAAACTATACAGAAAGTTTCAGGGAGAAAAAGGATTTCCTTACAAGGTAGTCGTTTTCCCCGCCTTTACCGAAAAGACCAGAATTTTCCGCACCGTTTCCTGTTCACTACTAGAATCATGGCCCCATGGCGAAAAGCATTTTTTAACTGGAGGCTAGGTTTAAATACGTGGTTAAAGTCGACAGTAGGGTGGCAAATCCAAATTAACATGATGAAATTGAACTAAAAAAATTTAAAAGATCTATGTGAATAATTCAAAAGAAGGGAGAAAATATGTCAGCTTGTTTGTCTGTCTTATATTATGTGTTGTGTTGTTTGTTTGTCTTATAATTATAATATTATATTATGTTATGATTTGAACGAGTACTCTTTCGAACTAATATTTACATGTTGGAGAGAATACGAATTAAATTTTACACGTTGGAATTTGCACTCTCATCGTTCATCGAATTTTAATTGCAAACAAAGAACTCACAAAGCTCTTGACAGGCACTGAAAAATTCTCCGAATGCAACGACACATTTCTAGAGCCTGGATTGCTAGCAATATCGTTAATAAAACGTTTACAGCTTTTGCATAAACAACAAAGCACTTTACTGTACCGTTAAGAAAATGAGTCGAGGATTCATTAAAACGTTTTTTTCAACAACCAACCAGGTAAAATT
>BLAZ01000925.1:998586-1006086 GCA_014633955.1 Acropora tenuis
TTATACGTACCACCTTTATTTAAGCAACCACGAAGATGACCGCGACAAGAACGTCGCCGAATTTGCATATTTAACCAAGAAAAACGGTAATTTTGCACATGCAAGCATTTTTCATTTTTTTTTAATTTGACAGCTATCCTCGTCGTTTCAACGACGTGAAATGATCTGTTTTTCAGTTCTGTGGACGACGTGAGCACTTGACCTCATATTTTCAATGTGTCTTCCTATCTCTAAAGCGCTTCCAGGATACTTAGAGCACATTTTGCAAGCATAATAAGTTGAAATAATCGAGAAATGATTACAGAAACGCGAAGTTTCATTTTCAGATGACGTTTTCAGTGACGTCGACATCGTCTTCGCTTAGCTCCGTAGTGCTAACCCAAGGACGAACTTGCAATACAAGATTTGCAACACCCACACAAAGAAATTGACCACATTTTAAAACATCTTTAAAATAGCCTAAGGCGTCAGTTTCAACGAACTTTAAACAGGAGAGACAAAACAAACACTTCTTAATGACCATTTCAAGACGTGAGACGAAAACTTCTGCCTTGCCCAGCTGGTCAACGCAACAAAAGAATGCTTGGTGTTGCCACGAATTCCAGTATGTTCCGTGTAATTAGATTTCATCTGTTTTCCTATTATAGTTTTCCTAGTTCGTAATCAAACCTCACTTGTTTTTGTCTACCTTTGTCACACTACCTCGTTAACACCCCAGTAAGGCTTGTGTTGTTTCTTGTGTCAATTTCGCTGGTACTGTTTATTTTCCGCATATACGGTATGTTCATGTTGTATGCTAAACTGTTTCTGTAACCCAGAGGGCTGCACAGGCCTTGTAAGTGTCGTGTTTTTCTGAACTCCCTTTCCTTTAGTTTTCTATTTCTATTTCCCTTCAGTTAATCGTCAAATAACATAGAGGTACGATATCGAACTGTGCGAAGAGTCGTTAACGCTTGGAATTCAGAATCTCGCGATACCACATCTTTCCTCACGGTCTCACAACAAAGCCCAGTCTAAATTTATCAGAAGTATGAGAATCCTTCTGAATTGAAACTCGAATGAAGCAGAACACATTGGAACATTGCACTGTTAAATTTTGTACCCTCGCAATCATGGAATCTCAAGACATTTCTCAGAATCTCCAGTTTGTTTAGCTCTTCTTTTTGCATGGACCTTTTGATTTTCCTTCATCAGGGATTCCTAGGTTTGCTTATCATTTAGGAAAAGATATTTCAAAAAGTGCGCCAAACAAGTATTTTTCACATCAACGCGGTACAAAAAAAGCTTACCTCCTCGACTCGTGTTCGTGTAAAACGCAACGTGCTGACGCCAATATAATAGTTCTGTAGTTGTATCGAGATGATGCAACAACAGAACAGATATGTTATGCATATCTTTCTACTAAGAAAGTAACCCAAACGGAAACCTCACATACTTCCCAGAAAACCGGAAATGCCAGCCAAGCAAAACATTGATTCTTTGGGATACGGGATGAGAGGAGGAAAAGACGTACCCGCAGGTCAAATTCAGAGAATCGTTAACTTCCAATTGGGCGAAAACTTTTCACAGAAACTGTCTCCCTTGCCTCGAGTGAGAAACCAAAGGCGACACATGAGTTAGCTGTCCAACAACTTTTTTCTTCTACAAGGGCCAACCGGACAAAGCAAAAGTGCCGCATCTTGGTAGATCTAACCAGCATATATATGAAGTAAACGAAACCTAACTGAATAAAGCAAGGCCGGCTGGACAGCTGTGAGAATGTGAGGATAGCCTGTCCAACATGCGTTATTTTGACCTAACTCTTGAGACACGCGAAGAGAGACAGAGGGACAGAAAAATAAAATTATTTTCTTTTTTGTCTTCCCTCGCGTGTCTCACGCGCTGTGCCAAAACCTGCAATGAATGTTGTGCAGGCTACTGTGAGGATTAAATGTGTATTTCGTTGGGCCTAACTTCATTAGGGAGTAACAAAAACGATTTTCTAGTTTCTAAAGAAACTGTGGTGCTGCGTCGGTGAGAGAGATGAAAACAAAAATTTGGTTTTATCAAACGAATTGATAAAGGTTGAATTACCACCACGAAAGGTTAACAAAGCTGTCGTTTCGAGCGTTAGCCCTTCCTCAGAGCGAATGACGAAGGGCTAACGCTCTAAACGTCAGCTTTTTTAACCTTTCAAGGTGGTAATTCAACCTTTACCAACTCGTTTCATAAAACCAAATTTTAGTAACAAAAACGATTTGCTGTCACACTTTTTGTTTAAAAATAAACCAGTAAGGCAGCTCTACGTATAAAATTGCAAATACATCAAAATAACCTTTGTAGATCATTTAAAATAGTCAATGTGTGTCACTGACTTGTAATATATAGATGTTTTCTTAACACGTTTCGTCTAACTCTTCAGCCTTCATTACTTGCGTGAACGCTCGATATAACGTTGCGCGAGCGGTATGCGCGTGACTATAAAAAATGATTTCTGTGAGCGTTTTAAGTTATGGTGGTGAAATACGAGATACAAAAACCCTCAACTTGTCGCGCAACACTGTTTCTTTGCAAGTTTTGGGTTGATCATGTTTCGCATTTTTCACCTTGCGTGATCAACATATCGCGCAAAAACCATTGATGCGGGCTGAAGAAATGCAGCGCGCTGATTGGTTGATTTGCTTGGTGTGGGTCCAAGATGGCGGCATTTGTTGCGTTTGATGAAAAACGAGCAATAAAGGCAAAATTTGTTTCTCAAAGTCGACCCGCATCTTGCTCTACTTTTCGCAACAACTGTCTTCAACCCACAACAAATAATTTTGTTACACGACAAATTTATCACGCAAGGTGAAAAACGCGAGACATCGACTTAAAACTTGCAACAAAACAATGTTTCGCGACAGGTGGAGAGTTTTTGTTTCTCGTATTTTGCCGCATTTACACATGTGCCAAACAGTAGGAAGCTTAGGCAATAGGGCAGCTGGAAGACCCAGGACGGCAGAATGACGAAGAATTGTCGCGCGAGACCGTGCATTCCCAATCTTACACGACACTTTTTTGGCATTCTGCCCTCCTCAGTCTTGCAACAGTTCTATCGCATAAGCTCCCTATTTATAGATTTCTGGGATAACGATGTGGTCATTCTCAGAGTTCGCATCTTTCACAGATATTGAAGCTTCAAGGAAAAGCCGTTCAGGGTAATTTGGCTTAACGTTCATCTGATGATGGCATAGACATGGTTCGCAACTTTCGTGGAAACTCAATACAGCTTTTTTTGTGCTCAGATGAGATGATTTTGTATACCATTTTGTATGATGGACGGTCGGTTTTATCCTGCTGCTTCGGACGTGGGAAAATGCTGTTGATGTTTTTTTTGCGGCTTAAACGAAACCTGGATCTGTAGTTGTTATAATAAGCGACCAATTGTTTCAGAGACACCCTGAGAATACGGAAGCAGAACAAAACCTTTCATTGTGGGTTTGGTCGGTCGGTTTGGTGGTCAGCACTTCCTGATTTTCACGCTCACCACATTTCTGTCATAGACGATCCGTTGTTAGTACGTTGCTTCTTAGAGCAAGAAACATTCCTTCCACGAGTAAAAGAAAAACGAGAAGAAACTCGAAGAGTGAATGCGGTACTAGGCCTAGCTACAAATATCACGTAAAATCACCGAAACTTGTTTCGGGAAATTCCTGATATTTTTCCAAAATACCTCGCTTTTCCTCGTGAAAACATTCTAAATATCCCATAAATTTCCTGAACATTTTCTATAAATATCGCGATAACTGATGCTACTGTGCTTTCCCTACACGGTTCAGCAGTAGAAACCGCTTCAGGTTCCGAAGGAACCGAACTTTCAGCCTCCGCCATTAATTTTTGTTCAGGATGAAGTTATTAAGACTCACGGGATATAATATTCGTGAGGAAAACCGCAGAACAGGACAACTGCTGACACTTTCTTGAGGCTCAATCAAGTTTTATAGAAAAAACACATTTGAACTCATAAAAGTAATAAAACCATAGCAAAATCCCAAATTCTAAATATCTCAGAATTTTCTAATCATCCTTTGAGCTTCTAAATATCTAAAAAATTAATCGGATGTTGGTTGCTAGGCCTATGTAAAAGCGGTACTCTGAGGAAATGACCACACATCCTCTTTTATCAATAAGTGTGAAAAAGAGTTGACCACCAAATCGACCAAACCCACATTGAAAGGTTTTGTTGTGCTTCCGTATTCTCAGGCTGTCTCTGAAAGAATTGGTAGTTTATTAAAACAACAACAGATCCAGGTTTCATACAAGCCGAAAAAAAATCATCAACAGCATTTTCCCGCGTCCGAAGCAGCAGCATGAAACCGACCGTTCGGTCATCTAAAATGGTGTACAGAATCAATTGCAGACAGAGCGATTTTGTATACTAAGGTCAGAGAGAAAGATCACTGAAGACCTCGGTATCTGAGCACAAAAAGGCTGTATTGAGTTTCGACGAAAATTCCAAAGTTGAGAGCCATGTCCACCAATGCCATCATCAGATGGACTTTGACAATGATAACGTCGTCGGACATGAGCGAAATTACCCTCAATGGCTTTTCTTTGAATACGAACGCTGAATGACCACATCGTCATCCTAGAAGTCTATAAATGTTTGGCACACTTTAACTTAAAACTATTGCAGAAACATTGTTTATAGTCGCTCGCATACGGCTCGCGCAACGTTACTTTAAAATGTCAAATCACGCGTTCCAAAGTCAAGCGTTCCTATAACTGATGCAGGCTTCAGACAGGGGCACCTAACGTCAATTTTCGGAAAATATCTGTTTGGAAGACGATTTGAGATCTAGAATTTTCAGAACCTTTATTACAAAAATATCTTGCTTCCCATTTTTAACGGAATTTTACTCTAGAAAGGTCACCCCTGAGAATTTTCGGGAGCCTTTTGTCTGGCTGCAATTTTCGACTAGGTAAATTTTGAGCCCTATAATTTTCGGATCACTAGACTTTCAGCTAGGAAATCCGAACAGATGAAAAATTTTTAGGGGATAAAAATATGCTTATATTTACCGTTCAACAATACTATGTTAAGTGATTGCGAACTATATTCTCGTTGGGTGCCCCTGTTAAGAGAAAGCCGAAACGTCTTAGAAAACATCCACATATTACATTCAGTGACGACAAACATTTACTATTTTTAACGATGTCCTCAAACAACTGCAACAGCAAATCATTTATACTATTCCCTGGTGACGAATTAATGGAAATACTCATTAATCTACACCACCAAGCCAACCTTGCTTTATTCGTTTTACACGCGGACTACTTTTCAGATATCGTAAATATGTCATAAACCAGCCCTCTCCGCTCGTGAATGTAGGATTCACTATGCAACTGTTGAAATTGACCCTGTCGTGCGTTTGCAGAATGTATACCTTGGATGAACCTTACTCAAACCAGACGTTAGAGTGCAATAATAACGGTAGACATCGTACTACATTTTTGATTCCCTTCCAAAACAATCAGCAACGAGCGAAGTAAAACAAAAACCTACAGAGGAAAGTTAATTTCTTTGCCTGAATTTACTACCTTACTAACTTTGCTATCCAGAAGTCTACAAGCGCGCTAACTTTATATCCCTTACCTTACTTCCGCCTTGAAAACAAAGTAATTAAGTTCCATGAGGAATATAATCATTTCAAAGGCTTACAATCGTCTCTGATTGGTTCATGCAAATCATGCCACTAAACATGCACTCGCAATTTATAAAAGAAACGTTACTCGTCTGATGTTACAGTGCGTGACGTGCACATTGTATGTATTCCTCCTTCAAATTGCCGGCATAAATTTCGAAATGTAATTCCTTCTCAGGCGAGTTCTGTGTAACTTTGCAGCTTCATTGTCTTCAGCTGGCAGGTTGTTTTCCTTTTGATAAAGTTGCCTCGCTAGGAAGCACGATCAAAGATAACACGAACTCGAGGCAATAACCGTAGCCGGTGATAGGCGCTGGAAATTTGTAATTTAGTCGTTTTTCGCGGTCTCAAAACTTGCTTACTCAATATAAATTGCGCGCGCAAATTCAAATTTCAATCTTGACGGAGTGACGATTTCAACGATCCGATCACTTATAATCCAAACAGAAAAAAAAACGATTGATCCGCACTTTTGTGAAAGATGAATATCATTCAGAATCTTTTCTCTTCTATTATCATAATACTTGCTTTGGGAACAAAAAATCCGAACAGTGAAATGTCGAATAGTTCTTCGCCCTCATTAGTTTGTTCGGATGCACTTGATTGTGAAACTTGCGTACGGGATTCGGCGTGTTTCTGGTGTGAATCCAAACTTTTGTGCAAAGTTTATGACGCTTCAAAGAAAGAAGTGGAGACCAAGGAATGTGGAGAATTGATGTGGAAGAATTGCAAGAAGCCGGAGAACCCAGGAGTGGCTCATGTTATAAGTGCTGTGGTCTCCGTACTTCTAATTATTGGTAGGTATCAATACTATTACAAAGAACCAAGCCGAATCCCAATAAGCAACAGGATGAAACAGCAACCGGTTCATATATTTCTTAGAATTACCACATATGCGATAAAACTGAACTCAAACTAACATTTTTAAGCATGAACCGGAAAATATGGAAGCATTAGCAAGAATTCAATGCAACATTGAAAACACCAGCATGGTGACGGAGTGAACTACCAAATCCCATCCCATATTTGAATAGTAATAGGCGATACTTTATCCTCCCGTGTGTGGTTTTTATACGTTAACAATTCCCCTTACAAATTTAACCCCTTTCACTCAGTGTCGTTGTTAATCAGCCAATATCAACATCATAGAGATTTTTCTTTTTAGAAAGCGAACGAGACTATAACTTAAGCGTACGTATTAGACCTCACAAAGCAAAAAAGAAAATAAAAAAGCACTGTAGAAAACTCTTACCCTTTTAGCATTGATTCATGGAAAATAGCTTTTCCAATTTCAATGTCGAAGTCCTTGGATAAACTTAATTCTTTTTTTGTGTTTTCTCGCCTTTCGCCAAAGTTTACACCAAATCGTCGCAATCAAAAATAACTGCAGCGCTCTGCAAAAATAGCGTTTATGTTCCGTTCAATTCTGGGTAAGTCCCAAGTCTGACGTCTGAATGGAAATGTCATCTTTTTGACCAATCGTCACTTCAGAGGGACATATAAGGAAAAAGTATACTTCTGCTTGGCATTCCCAAAATTTTAATATGAAAGCAAAATCCACAGGTGACTCAAATAAACAGTTTTCCGCTGTTCTATTTAATTCTAGCGTTGATTCCAAAAGAATAAGATCATTCAATCAATAAAAAAAATTGTTAGGCTGAATCACTGACTCGGTATGGTCACGATAAGCTGCTTCGCCATGACGACAAGGATGACCAAAGTGTTAAGCAGCTGTTACACGTTGAAACTTTTAGCTGAAACTTGTGTGCAACGGTGTTGCGAAACACGTTTCAGCAGGCATTGCACCGTGTAACATGGTCGGTTTCGTGAAACTTTT
>BLAZ01000925.1:1097110-1099140 GCA_014633955.1 Acropora tenuis
AATAAAAGAAAGATCATGTTGCTTTCTTACCCTATATTAAACCAAAAATGTCCCACAATATTTACAGACACAAGAATATAATGAAATTAGTGCTGCTTTAAATTTCAAAGGCTGAAACTTTTTTTTCTTGATACCACTGAATGTGAAAAACAAAAAAAACAAAAAACAGGATCAAATGCAAAAAGTTATTTGTCAAGCACAGTAGAAACTCCAGTTAACTACTTCTGCTTAATAAAGCAAAATGTTTGGAAAAATCATGCACTTCATTCAATCATAGTTACAAAAATTTGGCATAGGTGTTAGGTAGTTAGAGATCAATCTATTATATTTTTCGCTTAAAATAACGACAAACTGACAAAAACATTGCACTAATTATTAGTAAGAAAAATAAATTGCCAGTTTTTATACAAACAGAAAACCCACAGTGGTTTCTTTTTCATTTTTTGTAGAAGAATAATAATATTAATATTAAGCCTAAGCTCTCTTTTAATTTTACAAAATTATTTTAAAATATTACTCACAAACTGTGCTGATAAAGAAAAAAGTTTTTAGGACAAAAGAAAGCCTAACTTAGAACAAAAATGCCGTGAAAGGAACACTTGCAACTTATCACACAATAACAAAAATAATAATAAGAAGGTTCCATATTAAATGAGATTGCTGGGTTGTGACGGACATTTTATTAAATATAGCATGAGAAAGTAGAATAATTATTATTAATGATCTAAATCTAGCTACCTAGGTTACTGTATCATTTGCACAACCCTGCAAACAATTCTGGCCCTTTGTTAAAATAGAAAGCACAGCCCAATCTTGAAACATGAATGTCCTTGTCAGAATTTGCAACAGCTAAATGCTATCTTCACCTTTACCCTCTACTTCTGCCAGGGGCTTTCACATGATATTTTTGTAAATGACAAGGAAGCTACTCAAGAGGGATCTATCTTGAAGCAATTTTGCTTTTGTTTCTTTTCACGAAAACTGTTGAAAACTTGCTTCATCTTCTTCTGCAATCTCAGGAAGGTTACCTTGAAGAGAAACATGACAAAATTCATTTGTGTAGTCCACAATGGTTTTATCAAATTTTAATACCATTGGCATTACCATATTTCACACTAAACGTGTTGACAGAGTGCAAGATTATCCCCTCTTCCTTTTTTCACCTGAATTTTTTTATTACCCATCCTTTGATTCCCAGTGAGTAATAACAATTGAACTGCCATTTTGAACACAGAGACTACCAACACAATCAATAAAGTTTGTTTGAATACAACATAATAAAAATTTTGTCCTTTGATTTCTAATAAAAGATCTCAGAACAGTTAAGGAAATTTTGATGAAGGAAGTGGGCTACACAACAAAAGAACAATAAAATAATCGGTTTATCCCTGCAAAACTGTCTTACAATTTACACTTAACATGGCCTGTACTGTGCTGCATATTTCAGTGTAGGCTGCAATGTTCTTTTCATTGATGAAAATAACATCGCGCCAAAGAGAGCCAGTTATCCTTCAATCCTTCCTCACTTTCCAAGTTCAACTGAAAATTTCAGAGTGGCTACTTTCCTTCAAAAGAAAAATTTTGTTGACTTAAAACATACTTTACTGTAGGATAGTGTTTGCATTGATAATACAGTATATAAAATTACCATCTGCTGGTGATAAATCAACTGGTTCATTTGTGAAGTCTTCGTCAAAGTTTGAAACATCTGTATCTGATTTTACCACTGGCTTAAAAGGTGGTTTTATCTAAAAAAAAAAATGGTATGGAATGATCACTTGCAATAACAGCAAAAAAAGGAGTTGTATGAAGCTGTGTAACCTCTAGAATCTGTAATAACATTATTCAGGGACACCCAATGAGAAAATAGTTCAAAACCCCTTCAACATAGCATTTTTGAATGTATTTTAGTATTTAAACGTAGATATAGGCATATTTTTGTCCCCTAGAAATTTTTCATCTGTTCGGATTTCCTAGCTGAAAGTCTAGTGATCCGAAAATTATAGGGATCAAAAATCACCTTTTCGAAA
>BLAZ01000925.1:1106945-1111945 GCA_014633955.1 Acropora tenuis
ACAATAAAACACATGTGTCTGGTAAAAGGGAAAATGCAAAAGGACTTTATTTCAAGAGCTATAAGAGACAATAACATGAATAATAATTATCATAATATTATAAATTAACGTTGTTGCTCTTGGTTTGAGTTTTATGCCATGTCCACACGTTTCCGGAAATCTTTTTTTCCGCAAATATTTTTTTGCGGATACGAAAATTTTCGCATCCACACGCAGCGTATTCAAATCGTTTTCAGACGTCCGCACGTATCCGATTGTATCCGGAAATTTTCTGATTTACTCTAGTGCCCAGTTCTTTTGCCGGAGAGAATCCTGAAATGAGCATGCGTATAATCGCGATTTTGGCGTCATTTCTTCGGCACCATAGCTACTGCAAGCTGTAAAAACTCAAAGCTTGTGGTTAATCTCTCGAAAAAATGTCTAAATCTTCTGAAAAACTGAAGAAAAAGTATGCTGGTACATAAAAATGGGCCGATGATAAAGTTGAACTACTGCTGATGGTCGCGAAAGAATACAAAACGAAGCAAATCGCCAAAAGCACCGACTAAGACCTCTAAAGTATTGGTTGTGTAAATTTATCACAGCTGCATTTATCTGAACGCACGATATCAAACTAGAAATCAGAGCAATTAACAAAGAAGATACAATCTTGCTGTACGACATGTTTATTTACAATGCTTGCTGTGAAGACTGGATCTAAGAGAATGACGTAAGCGTATTTGCAAATTTCCGGATACGGCCGTCCACACGTATACGTACTCGTATCGGATAAAAAAATTTCACTCTGGAGAGCGTTTTCAAAAAATTCCAGATACGACCGGAAAATATGCTGGATACGTGTGGACGGAAGCTGTATTCGTAAAAAAAATTTGCCTTTTCACAAATTTCCAGATACATGTGGACGATGCCTAAGAGGTTGAAACCATGCCTCACTTTGGTTGGCTTCATGATATGCAAGATTTTTGAAAGGTCAAATGTATTTTTGAAATAAAGTATTATTATTATTATTATTATTATTATTATTATTATTATTTTACTATTATTTTAGTGGAGGGCTGTGAGTTTCAAACATAAAAAAGGAATAAAAAGCCTACAAAATGACAGCCCCTATTAATTTAAAACTCCTTGTCATTTTCAAAAGACTGATGGTGTGATAAAGAAAAGTTCAGCCGTAGTGGCTCTACTCACTGGAAACAGAGAAGTTGTTAAGAGGTTCTGTTTCTCTGGATTTGGGAACTTCCTTGTATCCAATGAAACTGCCATCACTCCAAAGCTGAAAGTACCTTGCCCTCCATGTCTTGATATATTCCCCTAAGGAAATGTCATTTGAAATCACTCAAATCAGTGGACTGAAAAGGTACTCACCATGACCTTCATCACTGTCTAGTCCCTAACAAAATAATGACCTCCTAGTGGAGAGGTGGTTACCACACCCACCCACTGCATGGGAGATCCAAGGTCCCTTCCTCGCCAGACTGCTTAAGTTGACAACACTTTCCATCCTTGTGATGACAGTGAAATGAGGACCAGCATGCTGGGCCAAAGTCTAGGAATCATGTCTCCTCTACCCTTGTGGGAGTCACTATACTTAAAGGAGTCTCAGGAACATGTCACTCTAGTCAGCAGTATAATCCTGGCTATTCTAGGGAAAGGCTTTAGACCACCATAGGAGCTTCGGGTAAAAAGTTTGCTCATGATACCATTGCCTTGTCCACCCACAAGAATTTTAACAGAGGATTTTGCTACAAAAGTTTCCCTGTCTGACGAAAGACTTACTGTACATTTGAAACACCAGCTTTGTCATCATTTTTGGAGCTTATTTGACTGTTATCATTATGTTGGACAATAAAACTTTGATTTTGCCACTAAGCCTAGGCCTCCCCTGAGAAGATGATGCAATTTATCTTTCACAGCATTGTTACTTTAAACATATGCAACAACATTTTTTGTCCAGTAGGGCATAAGTGCAGACCAATTTTTTCAGGTCCTTGTTTTTACCTACACTTAAGCAAATCCGAATCTTAATTTCAAGCTAACCATCATTTTGTTTGGCTCAACAAAGTCAAGGGAAAGAATTGATGAGATTTTGTAACAATTAAGTGACCAAGGGTTGTAAAATACAAAGACAATATGAGAATCTTGGTATATTTTATAGATGCAATTAAGTGGCTCCCTGACACAATGTGGAAACAGAGCCCCAACCAAACAGCATTACATAAAGTTCTTAGACTTAAGGGGACACAATATGATTCCTATACAATGAGGCTTGAAACTCATTATACAGCTATACTGGGTATGGGTGAGAAGGGGGCACTGGAGTACAATAGAAACCATAAAATCATAAAAAAAAATAATAGAAAATCACAGAACCAAAATGACTTTCAATCAAAACCAAAAACTGTAGGGAAAATCTGAGAAGATGTGCCCAAAGTTGAGGTCACTGGGACCCATATTTTCTGAAAAGAACCTGGAAACACACCAAACCATATCGAATAGCAAATCCAAAAATCAGAAAACTCAGGGCTCGAAATTGCGACCAATACAGTCGCATTTGCGACTAAAATTTTTCCCTTTGCGACTAAAATATCTGGAGAAGTCGCAAATTAGCGACTTATTTTTATATTTTTACGTCAGCTCTTTCGTAACAAAAGGGTTACCAGTTGCCAATTTGAGCTACTTTAATAAAATAAACAAATAAATAAAATTGTTTTGTTTCTTCCCGTAAATTTTCTTTCAATCTGAAGATACCCTAATTGCAGCGTAATTTAGCTGCGATGTTATTTCTTTCGCACATGGCATTAAATACAGGAACGGTTGCGTTCTTTCGATCATTCGCCATTTTCAGCGGTTTCTTTACACACAAGTATTGTGGGCTCATATTTAATTTTGCTACACCGCTGACATGAAAATGCAACGCGAAGATTCTGCGACTAAAAGTTGCTAAATTGCGACTAAATTTTGGTATCCTGTCGCAAAATTGTGACTGGATTTTTTCGTTAATTTCGAGGCCTGAAACTGCGAGCAAAATAGAACAGAAACCCCAAATTGGAACAGGAACCAAAACGGAAAAACCAAAGTATTTTGGTACAAAACCCAAAAAAACCAATCTGAAATATGGTCGACACTACAAAACATAAAATCCCAATGCCCCCCCTCTGTGAAGTTATGCCCTGCACTAAAATACCTCTCTTCTGGAGCCAGCCCACTTTCACAATTGTTGCTCCAGGGGTTGGACCGTTAACAGATGACATCACTACACCTGCTGTGAAGAACCTTAAAATGGAAAGGATGAAAAAAGGATAGAGATCATATTAGCAATAACTTGTTTATTAATTTATTAATGGCTTTGCTCAAGACCAATAACCGTGTAATCCTACCCTAGAATCACTACCAGAGCTATTTCCCCAATCCATCTACTACATAGGTAAGAAATACCCCAGCTCAAACCCTGAAGCAGTTAAGAACACAAACTATGGAAAACTTCATCAACAATGACCAAGTTTACGCAATCTTTCTCTGCATGACAAATGACTAGTTCTGCAATTAAAGCAAGTGGCCTCCTAGTTAAAGATAATCCTTTTCCCCTCACTTAGGTGCCCAAACTTGAGAGCAATAAGACAAGTGAGAGTGAAGGAGTGACCAATACAATAGCAATCAACCATCCCAAGCAGTCTTGCTACAGTAAGCCAAGCATTTTGTTAGCTTTTGATAATACAGTTTTTGGGTAGTGATAAAATACAATGTGATTCTTATATTAAGCAGTCACTCTGTGGATAAAGTTCAAGAAAGCATAACTATTCTATTGCAAGTTCCTAAGCAGTATCAGGGTTCGTACTCTTCAGAGCTTGTGAAATTCCATGACTTTCCATGACCTTTTCCATGACCTAAAGTTTAGCTGCCACTTTCGAAAATTGTCAAAATCATCCATGTTTTTTAGTATTTTCTGACATAACTAGTCTCTATTTCATTTTGTCTGTGCTTTGACACCTGCAATTAAAATTTATGTACCTCAAATACTACAATTTTCCATGACTTTCCCTGACCAACAATTAAATTTCATGACTTTCCAACCCTGGAAACTGAAATACTTAAATTCCATAACTTTCTAGGTTTTCCATGACCCATAGGAACCCTGAGTACAGGTAATGGTTACTCTTTAACATAAATGGTTCTCCATCGTTACCAAAACTGAGCCAAAACTGAGTTTTGCAACTGTTTTAAGCCACAGCTACATACACAAAGATGAACCTGAGGAATGTCGGAGCAAACTGGATCTACAAAGGATTTAACGGGAGATATCCCGATAATCAACACCGCTCCAGTATTTTACTATAGTACTCAATTCCCTCTACAGTAAATGACGCTCAAACCTAGAATATTGCAATCTACATATATATCGTTTCTTTATTCTGCCTCCCAGCTCAATTAGCTTATATAGCTATTTTCTAGGGGGAATTCTACTTTTCTTAAGTCTATTGTTAATCTCATGTATCTCTATGTGTGGAGCAAATAAACTATTTGTTGTTGTTGAATAGCTTTTACCAGAATAAAAGTTTCTTTGATGTTTCTTGTTATCCTTTTTGTTTGTACATAACGCATTCCTTGCAATAAGTACTTAAAATTGTGTGGCTAGTAAGGTAAATGCACGAAAAAAAACATGATGATCCAAAACAAAATTATCCACTGATATATTTTGCTCTTCCATAGCACAGTAGATCACATGAAATTACTTAAGAAAGAATTTTCTTTGAAAGTTTGACATTTATTCATTGGATCAAATATCCTGAGCATTGATAATTAATCTATGATGGAACAACAAAATGTACCAGTGAGAGAAATTGATCATTTGATTGGTTGCCTTTACAAAGAATAATGGAAAGTGTTGACGAAAACATTTGTTGAAGAATTGACACTTGAAATTTGCCCAAACTGATTTACAAGACAGAAAAATTGAGAAAAAGAAAACCTTTAGGAGTCATATTTTAAGCCGAATGCAACAC
>BLAZ01000925.1:1247511-1250011 GCA_014633955.1 Acropora tenuis
TAAGTGAACTGACAGCATAGAAAAGTGAATCACATCATCATCATCGCTTGGCTTGTGAGAAGACTGGAAACTGACCGACGTTCCTTGGTTTTCAAACCTTTCACTAGCTGCATTGAACTTTGGATTGACCTTCGGTTTTCCTGTATTCAACTAAACCCCGCTGGCTCTACCATGATTTCCAACGGCCAACTGGTAACCTCCAACTGTCTGGATTCTTAACCAAAGAGTGTCCTTGTGAGGGCTAACGCTCGAAACGTCAACTTCGTTATTTTTTACGGTGAAAGTTTAATTAACCCCTATCAAATCGTTTCAGTGATATATACCAAATTTTATTGTTTCACTTCTGGATCGACTCAGCACCAAAGCTTGCTTAGAAATTAAACTTTTCGATCTTGTTTAAACTGAGAGCGACTTAGTTCAGATGAGTTAAAGTTGAGTGCTTGTGTCCAAGCTTTATAACCAAGTGCAGTTCCACGTGACTTAACGTCACATGCGAGTTTACGCGTATGACGTCGCGTCAGCCATGTTGGAGTTCCAAAACACAGAAATGGGGGTCATGTTGGTGAACCAGTCGAATCTTCGAGAAAGGCAGGAATTTCGTGATTGGATAGTAAAACATGGCAGGTGATTACGTGTGGGAAAAAGCCCCGTTTAGAGATTCAGTGGTTATGAGTTGTTGTATACCTTCTGATTCTGGCAAACTCTCAACAAGGACAAACTTCTCGGGCGCTTCATCACTGCCATAACTGTGCATAATCATTCTCACGACTTCATCTGCTCTTGTTTGACGAGATATCTGAACACATTTGTAGGTTGCCTAAGTAACGAGAAGAAAATGTGAAAGGAGAAATTGATATTGTCTACTCCTTCCCACTTTAGCTGGAAACTTTGGACAACGTGATTCTAAATCGATTTACTTTTGGCAGTGGTTGATTTGTGACGAGTGGAGAAAGGAAAATGTAGTTGACGGGAAAAACCTCTCGGGTCAGGGTAGAGAATTAAAAAACTCAACCCACAAATGGCGTTGAGTTTGCAAATGAATCCGGAACACATTCTCAAACCTTAGAACGTTTAGAACTGGATTACGAAACTACCAAACAAAACAAATAAACGCTTACTCCAGGGCTTAAAATTCCTGCTTGTACACGTAAAATGCCTCCGCTCCTCATCTTCAAATGAAACCTAAACGTAACAAGCTATCAGTTAGATATATATGAATTCCGGCAAACACAGAAAAAACCGTCTCAATGATGATAAACGTGTCACAGCAAAATATTCCACTTTGCAGACTGTAATTGCGACACTTACTTGGCTTCTCCCGTTGGCTGACGGGATTGAATTTCCAACGGCCGGGCATCGTTTGCCAGTACCATCATCTGAGATATAGGGAGACTTGAATCTAGAAGAATTTATTACAGAGTGAGGATTAGGTGGCGTTAACGTTGGAGCCACCAGAGGAGCAAAACAACAATAACTTGAATGTTATATAAATACCTTTCTTTTGAATCCCGATTTCCACTGCGATATAAAACAAATTTCGATCTTTCTCTCCAGCTTTACACTTAGTAAGGAGTAAGCTGACAAGCTCTTTGCTGGAAAAAAAAGACGTTCTCTTTTGATTACAAGAATGAAACAATTCAGTCATCAAAAAATTGTATATCCCACGACATGGAAACCCGAGCTCATTCAGGCCTTTTTAAGGCAAAACGATAATGAAAACTTTTGTTGGAGTCTACCGTTAAATAGGGAGTTTTAGCAATGATGACGGAGACGGCGAGAAAAACGTCACTTAAAAAGAAACACACGCGCAACTGTGACTATTTTGCGATTATCCCATGTTGTTCGCATTTTACAATGTTAACGAAGAACCCTGCAACTGGATTAGTCTGAGCGCTGCCAAAGTAAATACAAAGAACTAAAGCTTTTCGATTGTATGCTCAAGTGTTAATCAAGACGGTAAATGAGGTAATTTCACGTTGTTGTTTTGTAGAGAACGGCACGGACTTGTCCATAAGAGCATGCCGCACGTGCAGCACGATTATTTTTCCACACTCGACCAATCAAATTCTTAGTTTATGGCGTTGTCGTTGCCGTTCCCGTCGTTGATGCTAAAACTCCCTAATGGTTACCGAGAGAAGAAATACAAATGAGGTTATCCGTTAGCTGTCATCAGTTAATCAAGTAGCCCAGTTATAGCTCTCGTTAAAAGGTTTCAAGATCTTTCAGGTCTGGTTGTGTAAGCTTATTTATCACAGAACGCGAAACGTCAAAGACACTTACAAAATTACTCGTCATGGCTATCCCTTCATTGACACTCTTAAGGTTATTTTGAGATAGCGATGCGATTAATGCCTCCTTTTGCTTTTTAAAGTTACCTTGTTGTTTGCGTCGTTATTTCAACAGTTGTGTATTCTGAATCAGCTTGAAGTCCTCCTGTGTAGACTGTCACCTTTCCCTGGAATATGAGGAACATCATATATATTAATTATATAATCTACAA
>BLAZ01000925.1:1343506-1346006 GCA_014633955.1 Acropora tenuis
CTGTTGTGAGGTTAGACATGCAAGGTAAAAAGTTTGAGTATTTTAAGCCAGCACTCTATTATTTAACAGGGTTCTTTTGGTGGTCACAGGTCAGGTTTAGAGCTCAGGATTGTGACAATATCATAAACCACTTTGCAAATCACTGACCTTCAAAGCTTCCTTTGGATGCTTCTTGTTATTTTGAACATGTCTGTAAAAGTTTGGAGTGTAGATGAAAGGACCGATGTTCCTGTTGTACTTGTTTGTACTCTGGTCCAAAGATCGCTTCTCACCGGTATATTTGTTGCAATAATTCTCTCTCCCTCTCTATCAAACCCTCTTTTTCCACTAAACTCGACTTCTTTGAGACAAAATGATGAGCAATATTTGTTTGATAGGAATTGCCGTCAGATACGTAGACTGAAGACATCTAAACTCTGATTGTCTCTCCTAAGTTTCCTCGGCAACTTGTGATTTCGCCACCAGTTAATTCGCCACTGAGAGTTGTTCGTTCTTGTAGCTCATAAGCTGAAGGAGTTGGGTGAAATTGGTGGCTTGGTTGGTGGGTTGTGTCCCTGGTGACGAAATGACCTTAACCAGTTACTCGCATATTTCGCCTGCTTGGAAGTCTTATGTTTGTTATTTGTTTTTATTTACGTAGATTGAAAGTCCCAGGAAATCTGCAGAGAAATTCTTACAGACTAAGATTCGGATCTTTTTGGATGTTTGACTGAGGCAATTAAGAATGGGAATGGTAAAAACAAGATAGCGCTGACATACGCAAAATTGTCGCGTATCCTCCAAATTTTACGTATGTGCGTGTATATCACCCGCTCTCTCATAAAGAAGGTACTACTTGCTGTAGTCCGGGGAAAAAACGCCAATAGTGCTTTCCTGCAAAAACGGATGTGCAAACACATTATTATTGGCCAAGATGACTACTCAGGGTTATAGACTGCTGTTCTTGTTGATTACTCAAGCCCAGATAACTAATTTAGACTTCGATTAGCCACTAATTTTAATTTGGAGAAAGAGAAGATAGCTGGCGAAAAACACGCGTCGCACGAGAATCGGAGGACAGTCGCGCGCGACACGTGTGTTTTGTCCGCTTTATTAGCTCAAACAATTTTTAGCAGGCTATAACTAATTAGCTATGGGGACAAGTCAATTTAAATTGAAGTCATTTCGATCTGAACTCCATTTTGATCTTCGACTTACATATCTGTGTCTGCTTAGCTTCAATACAAGTATCGATTAAGTCGAGACATCTTTATTTCTTTACCAGATTTGAAATTCACCAATACGAGCATGCCATCCTTGCACATTTATGCCCAAGCAGTATAAATAGCATTAGAATGAATTATTTGATGGGTTGAACTCCTCTAAAAAGTACCTGAGGCTTTTTCCGCCGGTGTCCACGCATCATCATTGTTGAATAATACAGACCTTGTCACGTGAAACATTTGCTGCAACGTTTTTTTTTTCGCTGATCGTATGATTGGATGACGTGACGTCTGTAACTTGTAAGTATTTTCTCATCACGAGGTTCTGGAGAAAAATGAACTCGTTATTGTTCCAAATACAACTAGATGCGTGTTTCATTTTCGATTTGGGATAGTTTTAGCCAGTGATTCCGGTCTGGGTGATGGGAAGTCAAGCAATGTAGGCAAAGTTACCTTCAGGTCAATCAACAAAGTGATCTCTCTAGCACTCCAAATTTCATTTAATTTGATGGAATCGTTTCTAAGTACGATAGTTGTCTAGCTCTTACGTTATCTCATCCAGCTTACTGCTAACAAGAACAAAGTACATGTGACATTCACAAATTGTCCTAGTGTTGTTGCAAAAATCAACCATTCTCAGTTCGTAACGGCAATGCGAAAGTGTAACAAAAAAATAAATGAATAAAATAAAATGGAAAAAAAAGATCATTCTCTTTCCGTTTGAGCACGAACTTTGACGATTCACTGGTTTAAACTTGAGTGTTAACAGCTGTCAACATCTTGAGAGCATTTCTTGTGTACTTTGATGTTTATGTACTATCACGAGACACGCATAAAAGGGGATGGAAAGCTATAAACCTCAGTCCATCGTTCACCATTTAGTGATTCTCTTTTTGGAAGGCAATAAAATGTAAACAAGACGCTAATTTAACTAGTTGATTTGACGCAAGGCTTCAGAACACAGTCAAAAGGTTTAGAGACATGTGAAGAGGATGTGCCACATTCCACTCATTCTTACTGTATCGCCGTTTCTCGTGTATTATTTCATTACAATTCTATAGGCAAAAAAGTAGAAGACTATGTAGCAAACGTCGAGAAAACAGCAATGATTATTTCGACTAAACATGCCCTTGGTTAACCATAGAGGTATGTGAAAAGAGGAACACCTCTTGATTCAGCCAATCAGGATTCTTTGATGTGGCGTAAGGAATATCAAATTTCGAAGCATGCCATTCGCTGGTTTGGATCAGGAGAGAAGTGGAGCTGAGACAAAGGGCAATTGGTGGTGAAATAACAAT
>BLAZ01000925.1:1411336-1413836 GCA_014633955.1 Acropora tenuis
GGTCTTCTGTTTGCTAGCTTAAAAGCGTTACATTAGGATAAAAAGATGTCACGCTATTGTGCATTTTTTGTCGAAAAAGGAATTACTTGGGCTACCAATAACCCGTTGAACACAATAATGGACGGCCTGGCTTATTGTTAGATGCATCTAAGGTCAACTCTCCTTTTTATAATTTGAATTGGACACACATGATCTAAGGGCTAGGCTAGGTAGGATTTTCTCTCAACCCATGCTTGATCAGCGATTTTTTCAAAAACCTCCAGTTGCTGTGTTGACAAAACTCGTAAACACTTTCTCTTCAATTCCCTACTGTGGTTGATCCTTCTGACAGGTTATTGCATGCATGAACAAAAATCCCTAAAGCCACTGAGTTTGCGTCACTAGATGTAGGAGTGCCAATCGGTTCGCTATAACTCCGTGAAAAACAAACCCTATGGAGCAAAATTAATTTTTTTAGTTCGATTTTAGGCCTCGTGAATTTACATGGCGTGGCACTGTAGGATAAGGCAAGTTTCTTGATCTCATTAATCACTCCTCTTTGAGATGATAGGAGTTTACGATATCCAAGTCTTAGCCATTTACAGTCACAGTAACTCAAACCGGAAATAGGCTGTTTATTCTTGAAGTACTTACTTGAAAAGAACACTTGTAAAACGCCAAATGAGATGATGATTGGCTTATTTATGAGTCAGAGCTCAGGCTAAACAGAATCGGAAGCAACATATTATGCAACCCAGATTAGAAGTACGATGAAAACCTTTTTTTTTTTCTTTTTTTTTTTTTTCGCTATTTGGGTCGGCGTTTCAAATGTCTTCCTACCGCCATGCTTACTTAGTTGGCTCGACTTGGTTTCAGACGTCGACTTTAATTAAGTGGAATGTAATACTGCCGTGTTGCACAACAGGAGCTCGAAGACTTGGTTTCAAACGTGCTTCTGCCATATTACAGTCGAAAACAACAACAACAAGTAGTTTATTTGTACCACACGTAAATAGCGATACATGAAATTAACAATAGACTTAGGAAATGTACAATGCCCCCTAGAAAATAACTTTATAGCTAATCGAGCAAGGAGGCAAGTTTAATTCGAGATTAGTGTGATCAATTGAGTTCGACTCGGAAACAGGCCTTACAAAACTTATCCTCGCATAGAATTATGAGTGTTTGTTTTATTTTACTTTATTAAATGGTTCGTTTAAGTAAACTATGATCCTCACAGTTGTGATATTTCATATAAAACTTCATATATAATATTTCATATATAACTTCACATAAATGGTTTGTGTTATTCTTCTCAGCGCTTCGGGAAGAAGCTGCCTTAAAATATTGACTAAAGGAAATGAAAATCCCTGCTAATCAAGTCAGAAAACAAAATTACCATCTCTAATCTGTAGTTGGTTTATTTATCCAAGAAATTGTCGTAGTAGAAGGAAGGCCCTAAAATGTTAATCCCGAGAATATCCTTCGCTAATTGTTTCTCGTTTGAAGTAGTTTCTCGTTCGGTTTTTGTCGGACAAAGACGAATCCGATGCCGCCTCTAGGCTTTTTTTTTACATGTTGCAGTTTCTCGAGGAACTGTTACTGAGCACCCGCCTGAAATTTTTGTGATGTAAGGTATGACATACGGTGTCTTATGCATTTGCTTGGCGTCAATCAAGTAATGTTTCTAACATTGAAATTAGACAGGGAGAAGATCCAGGAATACCTCAAAAGTTAGATGTTAGGGAACGACTATTGATTTTTTACAGAGACAATCTTTTCCTGCTTGTTATTCGGTGTTTCGATTTTTCTCAGTTGCATTTTAAGGTATCAAAATTCTCAGTGTTGCCTATGACGAAGACCAAACGCTTGAAATGCGTCAGCTCTTATCCTTTTGAACCTGTGTATTTTCATTCTAACCTAAGAGAGTTAGCGAAACTCTTTAGAAACGGAACCCTTATTCATTCGTATGTCGAGCCATTGAAACAAGAGAGTCTCTTCGCTGCCAAACGACTTTGCAACTTGAATCGAAAACTTCGCTCTTTGTTGGTTTAGCTCACAGAAACTACTCAGATTTTCATTTGTTTGGACAGATATTTCACCAATGAAATTATTATGTTTTTACGGCTCAAATAAATTACCTTGCCATAGTAATTAGCATTCACCGAGATAATTTTCCGTATATTACTTCAATTAATCATCTCTTAGTTAATTTCTTGGTGTTGTGCTCTGATGAATTGTCTTGTGTAGCCATTGGTACCCCTTGAGAAACATTGTTATCACAAATTTTTCTTAAGTGGGTACTTGAGATTCGCAATTTCCGTGTCCACCAACTCATCAGATTACATTTTCAGTAAGCTATGGTCCTCCCAGTGTTTTCCCCTGGAAATGTAAAGTTATTAGCCTTTTCCAACTTAATGCTAAAAACGTTTTGTGAAAGAGTACTGAGATGTTTTGCGTCAGTCGCCAAAAATCGCTTTAGGTGATAATTGTATGTTGACGAGCTTTTGTGTCAAAGATA
>BLAZ01000925.1:1533668-1536168 GCA_014633955.1 Acropora tenuis
GATATTTCGAACAATCGTAACTCATTTGAGAGTGGAACACAACCGGTAAGTAACACGATGTTGTTGTTGTTGTTGTTACGGCGCTTAACCGCGAGACATTTATGAGCCACGGATGGCTACCGGGAGTGAACTGTTTTTTCTATTTAACTTGTCTTCACATTACGACATTTGTTATTGTTAACTGTATGTTGCCACTAGTAGAGATGATTAGTTTGAGAATCTGGGGGAGACCGCTGGCCTTGCATGCCAAATGTTCACTTCCTTCTCTTGGAGCACCTCAAGAAATCACTCTCATTAACAAATTGACGTCATTTTTTTTGTGTGTCCTCATATTGGCGTTAAAATTGCCTCATTAAAACAAGTTCAATTTTTTTTGTAAAAATGATAAACGGTAGCCTAAAATCCGTGCGCGAGAAATTATTCAGTGTAAAAGTTTTTCATGCGGAATTTTATAGTCGCTGAGAGTTTGCTACTTGCATAATAGGGACCATTTTATTGTTATACTTGAATATGAGTTAATGTAAAGTAGACTATCGATTTTAGTTTGTGACAAATTTTCTGTTGAATTTTGAACATCCAAGGGAGACTGGAAAGTCCTATCGACCTTAAAACGAACTGAAATAAATTTTGAGTGTAACTAGGAATGAGATGTATCTTTGAGAGGATAATTCTAGGTTTCAAGTCAGTCCTGACGTTTTTTTTTCCTTCAGTTTAAGCCCCTGGAGCAGTTGATGGGGGTTTTTCCGGCAGCCAGTGGTAATTTCATTCCTCCAACATGGAGAAACCTTATGTCCAACGCAGTAAGTTTCAATGTTTTGCTGGTGTATTTTTGTGTTTAATCCTATATCTTATGGCGATCAATTTATGAAAAACAAAACGGAAATGGTTGCACTTAGAGGTAACGGACTACATGTTTAAATCAAACGCTTTATACTTCATTCCGACTCTTCTAGGAACTCCCAAGACGTTTAATGCGAACGAAATCACTTTATATGGTTTCCAAACGACGCAAATTAACTAAATTTCATATTAGTTTGAGTGTAATGGCAAAATCATTTATTTTTTGTTAATGCTAACATTTGTTTGCAATGGTCGTCTTCATTCCGAATCTCTCACTGCTTTCCTGTTATTTTGCATTTCAGGAGTCGCCAATAATCGATTTCTATCCTCAGGATTTTCAAATTGACCTCAATGGGAAAAAATACGCTTGGCAAGGTATTGTTGTGATGGAATTCACGCGAAAATTGTTGAGCTTTTAAAGCACCACATTTCTCTCAGTCTCTTCTCATGTGGACCACTACCCCTTCTAAATTCGGCTCCCGTTGACCCACCCACCGACCCAGCCGCACCCCTACCTTGCACTTTATATAGTTCCTTTGTTTTTAATGAAAAAATCCTCATAATACTATAGTTTACAAGTTATTCAAATGTTCAAGTGACAATCAAGCGAAAGGAAATCAAAAACAAAGAGTATTGGAAATTTCCAACGCTTTTTTTTTTTTTCAATAAAATTCGATGAAGGCCGCGCCAAGTCGTTTTAGAGAAGGGACAAAAATGTTTAAGAGACCTTGATTTATTGGATTTCTATTTTACAGGTGTGGCTTTATTACCATTTGTTGATGAAAAACGGCTTCTCTCAGCTCTTAGTGAAGTTTACTCAGATTTAACTGAATCGGAAAGTAAGGTTTATTTTATTATCCATCGTATTTTTAACTGTACGAACATACGTTACTGTAATCTTAGGTTTATTGTCTTCTGTGGGAGTGCATTCACAAATGGTTCCTTTCTGTATTTTACAAATAAAGAAGCCTAAGCCCTGTGCTGCACTGATATAAAACATGACGGGCATTTAAAAAACACGAGGGAAATGTAGAAAACACTCACCTACGGCTCGTGTTTTCTACATTTCTCGAGTGTTCTCAAATATCAGGAATGTTTTATCACAGTGTAATATAGGGCTTAGGCTTCCTTATTTGCTTTATGATGGAGATTTTTCTCTGGGTTATACTCTGATAAAACATGGCGTTTTGACCAATCAGAGCGCTCTTATGGTTTTCATTTTACTGTGAGGGTCAGTGCTCAGTTTAACCTTGAGACTGTTTTGTTTGTTTTAGAAATGAGAAATAGTCGTGGCAAAGACCGCTTGTTTCTTCGCCAAGGAAACCCGGTTTTTGACTTCCTTGTTGGTTTGTACGAAGGCAACATCCAAGGGGTAAGAAAGCAGCCTTAATATTTTCCTTAATGGCAAAAACCATTAGCTAGAAGACCGCATTACTACTTATCCACCTGTGCTCGCTCACCTTTGTGCAAGAACCTACATTTTCGTCGGTTTGGGTGAGTAACGACAAAAGGCCTGTAAAGTGTGGATAATTTTAAGGCTTCTATAGCCTGGCTTGAAATACAGATGGTGAATAATTCAAAGATGTTACATTTCGTTGGCACCGAGCACATATGGATTGCAATGAGGTTGACGTTTTCCATTTTTAAGAACCGATCGTAA
>BLAZ01000925.1:1585792-1586902 GCA_014633955.1 Acropora tenuis
TAGCTCAGTTGGTCAGAGCGTCGCACCGTTATCGTGAGGTCACGTGTTCGCAATTGCTTAAATTGCGTTCAAAACTGCGATAATCACGGCTTACTTGATAGTAGAATGAGTTAGATACTTAAGTCGCAACATCGTTACTTTAAATGATTAATTGCTCAACTGTTTCTTCAATCAAATATGATTTAAATTGTGTTTACATGTTCAGCATTTAACCTTCAGAAAACTTTCTCCGCTTTCTCGAGTAGTTTTTATTACAGTTGCGCCTGCAGGTAGAGCTTCTTTTGCTTAGAGCTGTATTTGGACGAGGCTAATGGTTAATGCAATGGAGAATGAACCATTAGCCGCGTTAATGAATCAAACCCGCTGATTACTGTCATTAAGGCTTTTACTTGCATACGTCATGCATGCATCGCAATCATGAGTTTTTGTTTTAAGTTCTCCAGTGACTTCGCGTGGCTGCGGCGTTCTTCACTGAAAACTTGTTTAAGTTGCCATTTCTGTTTTTAGTACTACTGGAAAGTTATAAAATCAAATTCAACACTTTTGCTAACAATTATTTGTTGCACATTGTTATGAAGTAAACATATGTTGCAGCCACAGAGAATAGTCTGGAAACACCTGTTGGTTTTCACAAAAGCCAAAAGACAAACTGCAACTGATTTCTTAGGCTGAGAAAAATCACACTTTTGAAGTGAAGCAACCAGTGACTTATTTAGCATAGGCCTCCTTGTAACCAAAGGAATAATTATAAATTTTGTGAAGGTTCGACGAATCATCAGTAAATAGGATCGACAGAGAACCAAAGACTCTTGAGCGTTTAACGAATGTTGCAAAAGTAGGTTCTTTACGAAAGAAAAGAGCTTGTCTTTTTAATTATAACCATGTGCAGTTTGAATCAGTATCCTAGTCAATGCTTTCAAGTTGTGTTGTTCTATTAAATAACTTGATTCCAGCGCTAATGTATACACCGCTATATTTGCGCTTGATCCCTTAACCCTTTTCCGTTCGAATGAGTGCTCAGGGCACTTATAGATTTTACTCTGTCTAACGCCAGACGATTTTACTCGTCAATGGGGAACCTCTTGGACGGGAAAGGGTTAACAACCTCAA
>BLAZ01000925.1:1695157-1697657 GCA_014633955.1 Acropora tenuis
ATTGTACTAATATTATTGCATTTAAAGTTTGAGGGAAACTGTGAAAGGTTAAGCTTCTTGTTTCTGGCAAACAGCAAAGATCACTCTTGTGCCAAAACTCTCTATAATTTCTAGCAAAGAGTGGGATTTCGAACTAGGGAAGTGCATCAATTTATAATAATGTAATAGCAAGGTACTGCAAAACTGATTTATTGCTCATCGACAGCACTGAGTAATAAACAATATGGCAGGCTGATTCACCCAGAGGCATGTTCTTGATTGGTCCCTCATGAAAGATGAAATGTACTGGAGAAGTATACTTGCATCAAGTAGGTTTTTTTGTGGTTAAAATAATGTGAAACAGAAGTGTTTAAGGTTTGCCAGCAATCTGAAGCTAAATCTTTCAAGTAAAAGTAGTTCATACAAACACACTGCTTTTGATTAGACTTTGGTTCTGGAGTAAAATCCAACAAAAATATGCCTTCCTTTGAGATTTGTTATGAGATCAGCAAAATGCTTGGTCTTGCATATTTAGAGAAGCTAAAATAAGATAGGTTAAGTAACTGTTAGTGTTAAGTGGTTTGGTGTTGTACAGTCAATCATGTTTGTTGTCATTAAACTTGAAGCAAATTTCATTTGAATTTGTTCATTACACCTGTTGCAGTAATTGAAAATGGAAAGCCTTCATTTTTAAATTTCTTAAAAATACGTACGTTCTGACTTCTGAAAGTTCTTTGAAATTTGTCGAGTGGTGATGTTGACCAGGTAATTAATTACTCTGCTTTTAAAAGTAAGCAGCTGTTTGAGCATTATGCTTGAAAATAACTGATTTTGTGTTTAAATGTTGAGTAGGGTCGTTGGGCAGGGGAAGACTCAATGGTATTCTCAGGGCTCTTTTCATCTTAAAGTTCAGTTACAAAATGTAGTTGTGCACATGTGCAGAACTTGGGTCACAGGTGACAGTTTACATGTAACTTGTC
Organism: Acropora tenuis; assembly: GCA_014633955.1. NCBI lineage: Eukaryota > Metazoa > Cnidaria > Anthozoa > Scleractinia > Acroporidae > Acropora > Acropora tenuis. Next base: position 1,696,117 of record BLAZ01000925.1, read on the forward strand.
TGCTTTTGCTGATCAAGTACCCATGGAATCTATTTTGCAACACAACAAAAAGGATACAAATTGTGGGCTGCTTATTCATTAATCTTCATGAAGATTTAACAACTTTGAATCAAAACTTCTGTTTTTCTGCATAATTATGTTATGCATGCATAATTATGCATGTAAGGTAGATGCATCCTTCTCACATTACCAGTCACAACTGGTAACATTGAAGGCCTCACCTACAAGGGCTTTAGGCTTAATTCTTAAATTACTGACTTGCAGCTATTGCACAGATCAATAACAAGAGAGGACAAAGACACTTTGCAAGGAAGGACTAACAAACTCTGCCACTTTTCAAAATGTATTCATGGATTGATTCTACAATAATATTAAATTGGCCTCATATCCTTACAATCAGCTTCAGTGAATTTCACATTAAGAGCCTCTATTACAGCACGGAGAGTTGGAAAAACTTCACTTACAAGCGGTAGAGAGGTGACTGGCTTAGACATCCTACAAATCAAAGAAAACAATACGTCACTGCTGTCCCTTTTTCAACGCTGTAGTGTGTCAAGTGCAATCCAAAAACAAGCACGGACAAGAAAAGGCAGTGTGAAATCTGGGGAGAAGGAGGCATTTCTTTCTGCCTGCTCTTCTTTGTTCCCAGGCTTCATAAAAAACCTGCTTCATGAAAAATGTACTTCAGAAACATTTTATTAACTGACATTCCTAGTCTCTTGCTCAATCAACCTATTAACACTCATAAAAGCATCTTACTTTTTTAGTGCCAGCCATCCTTTAACATGTTGTGCAAAAGCATCTACTGATCCTCCTATCATTGCTTCTAAATCCACTTCCTAAAGACATGAAAATTAATGAAAACAAGGCAGAGATAGCAGATGAGCCTGATGAATCAGTATAATGGAAAATGACCCTTCAGCCTTGTTTATGTGTCAAAAGCATAACTGTAATAACAGCTACCATAAAATTCTGAACATAAGCACCAAGGCCCAGTTGCCCAAAGCTGGATAAAGCTAATCCTGGGTTAGTGGAAATTTTCATTGTCATTTATTTACTGTTAAAGGAGGGGTTTTCACGAGATTAAGATTTAAGGGAATGAAATTTGTAATTTATAACCAAATTGGGCTGCAATTTTGTGGCAAACCCTCCTTAAGCAGTACATAAATAGCAATTAACATTTACGCTAATCCGGGACTAGCTTAATCGGGCTTTGAACAACTGGGCCCAATATACAAAGGTTTACTTTTGGAGGAGCTTATATACGGTGAGAAATTTCCATTACAAGATAAATTTGGTTAGCTCATAGTTAGGTGGTAGGTTGAAAAAAAAAAATCTGTGTTGTCGTGTCGTTTTAGCTTTGTTTTATTTGTATATTTTGCAATTTCAAGTATAAGCCCCTAGGGGTTTCAATTCAGAGGAGTGATTTAAAGGAGAGTTTTTTGCATCATGAGTTTGGGGGGCTAATGCTCCAAGAGAGGCTTATTTTCGGTATTACAAGATAAATTCCTAGTCTCACAAGCACTGGGTTAAAGGAAAAC
>BLAZ01000925.1:1700157-1702657 GCA_014633955.1 Acropora tenuis
GAAAGAACCACACTGGGCTGCGGGTTACGCAAATCATGTTGCTGAGAATAAAGGAAGAAGATCCAGATAATCAGGCTCTAAGACATAACTGATGAAAAAAATTAGAAGCAGGAGGAAAAGAGAAAATAAAAATTAACCTTTCTCAAATGCAAAAAAAGGAATAAAGGTAGAGATTCTCTTGCGGTTTTCTATCGCACGTTGTTAGGAAATCAAAATGGTAGTAGCCAATCAAACAAAAGGCAAATGCACCCTGCCAGTGCTAAGCACAGGAAAATACATGCCGACAAGGTATGTACTTTTGGCCAATGTTTTCTCTGATTGATTGAGAATGTGATGCATCAACCGAATTTAAAGCAGTAAAATGTGAAGCCAAGATTAACACTATAGATAACTGAAAAAATACTTGTAAAAAACAACTTAGTTACCTAAATATTAATCAACTCAGTGACTGCAGGTGATCTTACCTTAAGAACCAGCATTAATTCTCGACATGTTTTTGCATTCTCTAAACTCCTTTTAAATTCTGTTGCCTTGAATTCATCCATTCTGAAAAGAATGCATCAAATCATTACAATGCAACCAGAAGAGAAAATCTTGGACAGGGGGTGAAAGCCCTTGTAAAATTGGGGGCCATAAAGCTACAGGAGATGGGATACAGCACAGACATGCAGATGCAGGAAGTGGAAGAGGATGAGAGATGAAAAATATCATAAAGATTATAGAAAAAAAATGTTTTGCTTGTCTGCGATAAACTGCAGGCACCTTGGACAATAAACCTGCAAACAGGATACACTTGGCTCCCTTGACAGCTCTTCCATTCATTAAAATTAATCAATTATTTTCAACAACGCCATTATATATAATAGCCATTACTAAAAGGAAATTTACAGGCAAAGTACTAACCTGTAGAAGTGCTGCAACATTGTTTTAGTGAACTGAAAAATCTTATCAAAATAATTGGAGTATCTTACACTTTTCAACTGTCCCCTGTGAAGAAAAGGGATGTTTGAGATTATTTTCAAAAGACCATTAAATGACCGTATACAATGTACCTTGACAGGGGCTGTGTTTTATCTTCTGGTTCAATCACGTGACAATTGACTATAATATTATTTGTAAGAAACCAAAAGGAACACTTTCTCATAAAAAAAGAGTTAAATTTGTGCAGGATTTGTTTAGGGCACAAAACAAAGTAGCCATTTCATTTTTTAAACAAATATAGCACAAACAATCAGAGATAATCCTGATTTCTGTGAAAGAACGAAACAGTTACCATGAGTATTACTAATCCCCCCTTGAAAGGATGTCATTACATAGCAAGGGTACCCTCCAACAATTTTTTGGCCCATAATCATGTATGTGCATAATTATATTGGTGAACAGAAAATAAGTGGAGAAGGACAGAGGGGAACTCCAATTCAAAGCTTTTCTTTTTCCTTGTGTAGGCCCATTTCTATGATTGTGGCAAACATAAATTATTATTACATGGATACTGCAATGCATTTTACAGTCTGTGGCCTGTTCTGTTGATTTACAGTGCTGTGCAGGCAACTTTGTACCCTTTCACCCTAAGTACCTTAGTAAATTCATCCGAAAATTAAATCCTGCTTTGACACTTTTCTCTGGCATCATGTCCAACCAGAAAACAGGTTGCTCAGGATCAGAAATTCTAAGGCAAGAAGAAGACAAGATACAGTATAAGGCTTTTTTGTCCAAACGTAATGTAATTTAGGCTAAGTTAACCTCAACGCAATGCTTCCAGCGGTCTTTACATGATCTGCAGGATGGCAACAGGGGTTTGCCTTGCCATGTCCTTGCATGTGAGTTTAACGGCTGACTAGTTGGCTCAGTTGGTTGAGCTTGGGCATAATGTGCAGAAGGTCATGGGTTCAAATCTTAACCAGACGGACACTCAGGGTCTTTTTAAATAACTAAGGAGAAAGTGCTGCCTCTGTAATTTCTTCCGCAAAAATTAATAACAATGGTTAGACTTTCAAGTCTTCTCAGATAAGGACTATAAGTCAGAGGTCCTGTCTCACAACCTTTGTTTGCAAACAACTGTGGGATGTTAAAGAAGCCACACACTATTCCCAAAGTGTAGGGTACGGAGTTCCCAGTGTTGTGGTCGGGTCTGGTCTTTCTATAGCAAATGTGGCCAGCTTGGCGTGATGTTTCCCAAAAGGCTTGTGGTGTATGAGGCCATACCCAACTACAGCCACAAGTCAAAGGGACTTCACCAAGAGCTTTATTCAGAGACTATTTTTGAGACAACATCTCATGGCGTGGATCATAAAAACTTTTTTCTACAATGGTGAGAAAACTGTGAATATATCTACCTCACCTTCTCCATTTAACAGCTACATCAAAAATTTCCCTCCAACTAATTTTTTTGTTGTTAGTCTTAGATGATCTCCCGCTTTTCCAGTGTTTCTGTGCAACTTGTGCCACATCTAAAATGGCAAATCCCATAGCACGATGATGTCTGACATTGGGAAGGAAT
>BLAZ01000925.1:1817370-1822370 GCA_014633955.1 Acropora tenuis
AGCGTGACCCCTCATACATTTAAATGATAAAGTAACATCTCGATAATACAAATTTGTTTTTACAGGGAGCCAACGTAGATTCCTTAATACGGGAGAGATATCGTCGAACTTCCTTAAAATTTAATTGTAAATGATGCGCACGGCAAAGTTTTGAACATATTGTAACTTATGGACATTAAAAAGCTGAGGTGGATGACTATGCTGACAAACTTAAATACAGGTTACTGAAACAAGCGCGTTAATTGAACGTTTCTGATTCGTTGCTTGAATCAGAATCAGTTTTTGATTCGCTGCTTAAATCAGAACACTCATTCGCGTCTCGCTCGTTGGCAGCTCTCAGAAAGTACTACAAAGCCAATTGAATTACTTTGCGAATAAAAACTGCACCTCCATTATAGTGTCAAGGAAAAATATGACTCACTGTTCTAAAGGCTTCTTCATTTTTTGTCGCCACGGTTCGTACTTGATTTGGATTGTTGGATGAGTAACTCTCCGCAAGTTCATGATATGAAGTACTCAGTGGCTAAGTAAAAGCACAGCATCCATTAGGTAAATCCCCAAATACTTTCTGGGGTGAGGATGGGGACCGTTGAAATTCTTTCTGGGGGGAGCGCGAAAGTGGGGATGACACAGGTTGGGATCTGAGCAATGCCCAGTCCTGCCCCAGCTATAAAGAAATTTCGATTTCCTCTCCTGAAATTCCATTCAAAACACTCAAAATGCATGAACAAGACCCTGAAGAAACAGAATGTGAATTAAGCCCTGAAAGTTTACTGGACTTTCTCTCATTACAACAGACTAAAAATGTGATAACACAAACAGCTTTTTCAATCCAAGGAAATTAACAGATGCTTTTTCGGGCAACTGTTTAAGCCTGCTACAAACGAAAGAAAGGAGCGGGGCAAAAATGTCTACCAAGTCTACCAACTACAGTTGGCCCGGTTTTTTTCTCACGTGCACCGCAGGGAAAACGTCAAGCATGATTGATATTTTCCTTACGGCATTATGAGGATCAGACATGCTTGTGCCGGTTTATTTTTCACTACGACTTCGCTGTTGTGACATGAATAGGCCATTTCAACATTTTCGCATTTCCTATGAATCAAACTTTTTTGTACAGTTATGCGAAGGAAAGAACAACAGTTAAGAGTAATCCATTGGACAAATCTCGTCTAACTATTGGATATTTCGCTCTCCGAAAATTTGTATTCTGGTTTTAAAAAATCATCTGACAAACTATACCACAAAGCCAAGGGGGAGGCTAAAAACCACACAGGAGACTCTTCATCAGTATCAAGCTTAAATTACCAATCTCTTTGGAACAATAAAAGTATTAAAATCTATCCTCAGCTATCCACAACAGATATTTTCATTTATATATTTTTTAAAGTGACACTGAAAGACAAAGCTCTGCGAAACGCAAGACAATTTTAGGACTTGTCCGTGGGCACTATAAGAGTGTTAAACCTTCCTCACCAATGAGCATTTATGGATTTTACTCTGGCTACTGCCAGAAGAGTAATCCTCAAAGAATAAACTTTTGTTCGTGAAGGGTGAAGGATATAATAAAAATTTACTAAAGTTGGCACCACTAAATTCTTCCCTTACCTTTAGGAATCTCATCACAACATGTGACGTATATTTTGGGAGATCAATTACCTGTTGAAAAGAAATAACAAAGACCCCTGAATTCAAATGAAAACCATGTCCTGCATTAATTATTTGTCTACTTAACAAATATTCCTCGAGCCCAAATTGTGATTCAACAGCCCATGAGGCCGAAGGCCCAATGGGCTATTGACTTCGAAGCCATGAGGGCGAGAGGAATAATAATTTTAGTAAAATCCAACCAGTTGGTCAAAAAGTAGCGAGACAAAACATCTTTCGCTGGTCAAAGACTTTAATCCTTTTTGCCGCCAAAACATTACAGATATGGCTGGGGCTTTTCGCTACAAGTGGGCTCACATATAGCCTAGTAGTAGTTCAACCAATCAGAACAAAGCATTGATAATAGACCACCAGTCGGATTTTACTAAATAACGATCAAAAAATTATCATCTTGACAATAAGTTACCTTCACCTTAGGTCAGAGATTTCAGTGATGAAACCATCAAAAAAGATCATCAATAAAAATAATTATTGCTTATAATGATGAGTAAAGATTGTGAAATGACTGAGCCTATGTATAATCGTGGCTAAAACATTAATTAAATTTTTGGGGACACTCCCCTTTCCCCACTTTGTTTTGGTGCGTACTTTCCAAGTTTCCTTTAATTTCCCCCAACAAAAACAACCATACCAAGGTTCTTCTCTTACATACTGAACAGTGTTGAAGTCCACACCCTGTGCAAGATCTTGAGAAAGCAAAGACAGCCAATATTGTCCAATGGGGAAGGGGAAATAAATGTAATTGCTCTTTTCCTGTAAAAAAGCCAGTGTCCCAAACGTTTTGGTCATAATTATGGGTCATGAGCTTCTTCAGTTCCTTAAACCAGTGGTTTTACAGTTTATCGATCCCGCCCAGCATGACTTCATTCCTGACTCATCCATGATGCATGCCCTAAGATGTATCTATGTTCCACAGGGCCCTCTGCACGAACTGCCCCCTTTGTTCTCATTTGTTAAACATCGAAGATATCAGCTCAATGATAAACAAATTTCTGTAAAAGTTTACAGTCAATATTCAAGGACTTAAGGTATTTCTGGAGGCTAATTTGCATATTTTTCTCCAATATCTCCATGCATCAAATTGGACAAAACAAGTCTTATCTAAGATAAACACAACAGATTGACTTAAGACCTTTGTTGCATTAAATAACAGGCACCCCCTTACATTCACACTTAATGAATCTTGTAAGAGACCGTAGAAGTCTTTGATTAATTGGATATTACACAAGTACACTTATTTAACCATTCAGTTGTGATTTCTTACCTTTCCATGGAGAGCCAGGGAGACTAAAATAAACTTTTTGTAAGCCTCCAACATTATATGGCTCACATCTACTGCAGGACATGTCACAGCCTGCAAAAAAAAGCTGCTATTATAAGAAGGCATGCCTGAATTAATAAGAGATAATGAGAGCTAGTGATTAAAGTCGATACATTAATTGGGCGCGTTGTTTCCATTAGTAAGCAAACAGAAATGCAGTTTGACCTTAAAAACACTGAGGAGGCATTATTCCTTTTTTCACATCTCAATTGGATCACTGGCAATGCACATTGAAAATGAAGATGTCCATGCCACATTAAGCTAATAGCATGATGGTTGGCATGACAAAAACAACAAAGTTGGCATCATTTCATGCCCTTACTGACATAAAGTACATTACCAGCGCAAACGCAGGTAAGCAGGTGTGAGTAAGATCACTTTGAAAATTTGCTATCTCACCATTTATTATTTTACTGAAACCATGTATGTCATCATTACCTTCCAATTTGGCACATGAATCTCTGGCACAAGTACAGACTGATTCTGTTCATTGAAATGCACAGCAAAGAGCTTGATTTGAAAGCTACATCACTTAAGATACAGGGAAGTGTAAGCTTCCTGAAAGCACAGCTTCAATGAAGAGTACCATAAGGTGTAACAATTATGGTTGTTGAGCAAAGCTTGGAGAACCCCTTTCATAACCACAATAATTCTTGCTAGGATATTGTCTGAAACAGCTACTTACCACTTCATAAAAATACAGTGCATTTTCAAACTTTTTCAAAGCAGTATAGATCATTCCACCATAATAACAATATCCTAGCAATGCCTTAACATCAAACTTTCCACCCTGAAATCATCAAAGAAATTGATTGATTGATTTTCTGATCCACAAGAGTCAAGATACAAATTCTGTTGTATGAGAATTTAATTATAACAGACTAATTTTCACAGAATAAGTAAGCCATCAATTATTAATAATTGGTTAATAGGTATGCAGCATTGCATGAAGTTCACAGTGTTCCAGATAAGTGACAAGTCTTGTACCAAAACCCTGAGAAAACCACATCGTTGTCTGATCTGACACTTCAAAAGTTTAGCTCTCATGGATTACAACTTGAGCCTTTAGATTCCTTGACAGCACTGTGCCTTGAAAACTAATATTTGGAATGTACTAGGACAGAGATGTATCCAGAGTGTGTCGTTGTGTCCTGGGATGCACTCATTCTTCTTTTGGACGCAGAGAATATTGAATGAAGGGTCGGCTTGGACGCCAATAAAAAATAGAATGTTTATGCAAATTACAAACTCCAGGAAAAAAAACAGTGTCACACGATATTTGACACATGATATTTGTGTTTCGTGAAAGCAATAATTATTATTTTTATCAGCTGATTGACTCTTCACGGTCTATTTCGCTGTAAATTTTCAGAATAAAGCCGAAAAGCCATTGTGTTTTGCTCAGTCACTAGTGCTTAGTTTGTTATGTTTGAATTCCCACACGTTGCGTGACGTTATCCACGTTGTTTTTTGGTGAGACAATCGGCGACACTGTCGATCTGCAAACAATAATTTACCATTTCAGTCGAGGTTGAGTTTGTTGTATGCTTTCCAAACGAATTCGAGCATTGGTATGTTTATTGTGAGCAAAATGACAGAGAACCCAACGGCGAAGTATGAAAAATTTTGGTTTCGTGCAAGCCTGTTGATTAATTTCGGGCGTGCAAGTGTCGTCGTCTCCGTTGCTCCTAACTTTACTTGGTAGTTTTGCAAGTTATACAAGTTTTTTGGATATAACGTTATTTCAGTTGAAAAGAACTGTCTACAGAAATTTAAGAAGAGTTTGGAGAAAAAAAAATTTAAAAGAGTCCGTAGTTAATAAGTAATTTGCATGTTTTTCAACCTGCAAAGGGTCAGGGCCCTATGGAATATTAATTAGTCTTGTTGACTATAAATTAACTGGACCCCCAAATTTTTCAAGAAGGGGTCCAGAGGACCCCATAATTTGAAAACCTGGATACATCTCTGCTAGGACAAAAACATTATAATGCAATCCAAAACATTATGATGT
>BLAZ01000925.1:1865687-1868930 GCA_014633955.1 Acropora tenuis
ATTTCTATAAAATATTAATGTAAGGTGCTTAGTTTCCTGACACTACCCAGGGTATCAGTGGCTATTTTATTAATGACAATGATAACTATATTATTATAATAAAATAACCTCTGGTTCCCATGGTCAGGGGTTTCAATAAATTTTGGCGCAAGTGGGTAGTTCAGCATAACAGGTGGGTATTATTTTCGAAGGCCTTCCTTTCTAGGGGGGTCCGGGAGATTCTGAAATCCTATACTCTCGCAGACGCATTTTCCTGCAATTTGAGGTCTATTTTTATTTTGCTTTGTTGTCCTTATAAGTCAACCAATTTGAACAAACTTGGAGGAAAAAAACTGAACATCTACTCAAATCGATTCTCGAACGATGCACTAATTATCGACGAAAAAAAAGGAACATGATATCAAAGTTTGACCACAGAATGTTGGCCCTTACAATGTCCTCAACTAACGTTGGGAAGAATCGTTATCGTTCGATCTCTCTTATTTTGACGCTGGAGCAAAATATTCTAACAACGATCACCTCTCGGAAACCATTAGTATTCATCCTAAGTTCCAGGTTCCTGTCGATTTCAGCTGATGCCTTGCACATTTCTTCGGTTTGAAACGTTTATGAATGTCCTTTTTTTTACTTTTGCTTTTGTTTCCTATAACACAGGGCTAATTTTTGCCAAAATTTATAGCAAGAATTCGTAGCTGGAAACCGTACTTGACGTTTGTTTGCGGCTACTGGGCTCGTTACAACCGGGTAGATCTACCCGCTACCCGGCTATTATTGAAACCCCTGCATGGTACACTAATGCTAGATATTGGTTTCTTTTTAAAGGGACAGTGTCATGCCATTTGAGTGGAATGCCAGTATGGTGAAATTGCTTTAAAAAAATCTATATAAACAAATATGCCCAAGAGTCTTTTACGGGAACTTTGTTAGAGCACTGAATTCAATTTATACCACCTACAGTACAGCTGAATGGGGAGGATGGAAAAGTACCGGTATTTAGACTTAGCCAAAAATTTCCCAAAGCTATTCCTGAGGGAAAAAAAAATCAGTGATATTGCCTTTGGGTTTATAAGGTATGTTGTTGTTTTTGAATCAAGTACCATTTTTCAATAAGTTATGAACTCAAAACAGAAAAAGTATAGTGACAGTATCCCTTTGTAAGGCTTAATTGCTGAACATGTAGAAAATCTTGATGACTGGATCTTCTGGATTAGCCATTATTGGTTGTCTTTTGGAATGGCATGATCCACCCTTTCAGCAAGCCTGGTATGCAAGTGATTTTATGAAAGGGACCTGGACTACCACTGTGTTTACTTTTTACGAAACTTTTGAAAGAACCTTTTCCGGGCACTAAATATACATCACAAATACATGCAGATGTACATAACACAAACACAAGGCATCGTATTGTCATCCATAATTTCTCTGCTCTTCTCAGGCAATACTGTTCAAATAATTAATTAACTGTAATTATTACAGTGATGGTGATTTACAAAATATGCTTCCTTTAATCATTCACAGAAATATTTTAGTGTGGACGACAACAGTAAAAATAACATACCGGTAGTCATAAATAATTATTACAAATTTGCAGCTTTTTTTTTCAATCAAGGCAACCAATACAGAACCCTGATGTATCTTAAATCACTCTGGTGGGTATTTAGTCAAAATAAAACGAAACTTTTCTAACCAAAAATGTACAATTTCAGGACAACTGAGCCTAAAGGGAAAAAACATTTTGGTATTTACAAAAATCCAAGTGAACAAATAACAGTGATTTTCATTTCAAATTTAGCAAATTGCATGATTGGCAACTTTCCATTCATTGACTTCACAGGGAATTAAATTGAATGGTTCTTTGTTTCCATTTTTGGCTAAATTTTGTTTGGGGAGTCTGATTTTCCTTGTCTGCATGCCATATGGCATATAACAAAAGTTACTAATTAGTGTAGTTTCTCTTTTCTGAAAGGCTGACATTAATTACGTATTTGCCACTGATAAAAAATAAGCTTTGTGCGACATGTTTTGAATATTCATATTACTTTACAAAATGTGCTTGCTAAAATTTCTTACATCCCTAATTAAGGAGATAATTATTGTTGTTAAAACTGCCATAGTAAATCAAATTTTAAAAAGTCCAGGTAATTACAAAAGGCAACAATTCATCATTTAAGTCATTCAAGACTGCTGTTAGCTCAAAGCAAAATATTATTGGAAAGCACATCACCTATAAACATCAACTCTAAGTATTCTGTGAATATTACAAACATGATTCCTGGCTGAGCTTCCTCTATGTATGAGAGGCCCTTCAATGTTAATTTTACATTAATTTTGCCAACACTTGCTCCTTCCATAAAAATATCACCATACATCCACTGGACACACACAGGCAATGTCGAAAGAATCATGTTAGTTAGATCTGGTCAGGTACTTTTGCTCCTTCTTCTGTCCTGTTCATCATTTGACTGTTCTGCGAAATCTAATGTAAGACAGTGGTACATATCTGTGAGGATTAGCGTCAAAGTTATCATTACTAAGAACCTAATAACAACTTCAAAAAGTTCACAACTTTAACTGGAATCAAAAACAACAACAGCAACAAGTGCAAAAAAATTATCCTCAGTGTAGAAAAAAGTCACAAAAAGGATATCTGGTGTCATAACACAATTAACATTACTTTAGCAGCTTTTATCCTTCATATAATTCTATATACTAAAGAGTGCAATTTGTATAGGTAATCACATGATTTCGAGTGCAAATCATTTGAAATAAATAAGCATGAGTAAATTTTTCAAACACTAACAAAATAATTTGGGGTCTTTGAAAAACTTACAAGTGCTTATTTATTCCAAATTGCACAAGAAAAATCATGTGATTACTTATTAATAAAATACATAAAAAATTTTGAAATGGTAAAACAGAAGAACCACACGTGTATCACACAATCAGGGAAAAATTATGCCATCAATAGCGCCATCCAAGGTGTGCCCTTGATTTGAAAACAAAAGATTTGATTGACCATCTGTAAGTTTCTTTGATCATTGACCAATCAGAATGCTTGGTTTGTTTCTTCTTTTTGCACTGAATTAACCATTTTCTGCACTGTTTTTGAAAAAAACTGCACTGCTCTCAACCAATCAAAATGGAGAAATTTTTTCATGTATACTATTAGGTCTGAAATACTATGTGTGAAATCACAATTATGATTTCAGATCAAAATTGCATGACCCGATTTGAAGGTGAGCT
>BLAZ01000925.1:1873940-1876440 GCA_014633955.1 Acropora tenuis
CTGTAATCATATTAAAAAGCTTATATGCGCTTTCTTTTCTTTGAAACCTGTGATGAGGGTCTCCCAGGGGTTTTGGGGAACAAGGGAACAACGGGAAAATATCGTAGGGAACAAGGGAACATGACCCCTGTTTTAGGGAACATGGGAACATAAACTAGTAAAACTTTTTTTTAATTTTAATTTTTTAAGGTTAAGCTAGTGAGCAGCACGTCTGCGAACTCTAAGAGTTGTAAAACGATTTATTTTATCCTAGGCATTTCGTGTGACTAACGCACACTTTGTCAGGGATGTTTTCCAATTCAACACAAGGGACCTGTAGTTATTTATGTTTAGAACGCTGTTTCTTCTGCCTTGTCTTAATTTTTAAGGGGGGTAGGGGAATTAAGGGTAGTGGGTATATGGTAAACCAATATGTTATAGGGAACAAATAACGAAAAGCTGCGGGAACATGGGAACAAGGACCCCCCCTGGGAGGCCCTCTGTGATGATGGGTTAATATTAAGGGAATGTCCCGCATTTCCTCTTCAACAGTGCATGTGATGAAGTCCTGTCGATATGCCGTCGGTTCCTTTGCGTTGATTTCCTTTGGAGGCTGGTAAGTCTTTAAATCACAGCAGTGTTTTTTGATAAAGAGAAGACACTAAATTTGCAGTGCAATCACCATTTGGGCAGAATTTGCAGCTGTCAATATTGCTTTTGGCATGGGGCATTAATGGAGGGGTGGGGCATTAATCCTCTGACCCCTTCCCCCAACCTACAGTTTTACATGAAAGTTGAGCCCCATGGGTGGCCCAAACTAGCCATATGAATGACTTGAATTCTCAGTTGAATATCAATCATCAATTTATAGGGTTTGTACGAGATGTAACCAATAGAAAAAAACAAAAAACAGAACAGAACAGAACAAAAAAAAAAAGCAAAGAATAGAGAGAAAACAAGAAAGAAAGTAGTGGAGAGACATATAGTGCTGTATCTTGTGCCCTCATGAATCTTTGGTCTTTGAGGCATTATGTCCTGGTTTTGAGACAGCATCTGTCCAGGGTTGGATACTAAGTTAAGTTTTAGTGCATGGCCCAAATACATGAACTAAATTTGCGCATTAGTTTGTTGATTACGAACAGAGCCTTCTCCTCAAGTGGAAGAAGTGTGGAGAGGAGAGTTGAACTATTTTGATCTTTGTTGAGTGACGTAAAATCTCCAGCTTTCTTCTTTTTTTTTTTTCTTGTCAAGAAGCTTAACTTCACCTGAGTAACAGGCCTTTGCCACAGCAAAATATTGGTTACTCCTTGTAAGAACTTGAAATGTGGGCTTGATCAAACTTTAGACATCATGCAAAATACAGTACTGCCAAGAGTTTCTGTTGACTCACTTTCAAGAAGGAATCATTAAATCAGGGAAACATTTCAAAATTAATTTAATGGAATATGCATTCCCTTAAGTAAAGAAATAATTCATGAACCTTAAAGAATTAGACTTGTTTAAAGTACCATGAGGTTATTTAAGAATGTAAAGTTACCTCCATCTACTAAACAAATACAGTTGTACACATCCTCAGTTACTAACAGTTGGTTCCATTATTGTTAGGGAACTTTGCAGATACATGAAATACAAAGAGAAAGAAGCTATCAAAGAAAGTGTTGATAAGTTGAATCAATATAAACATTAGAAAAGAGATGGAATGGATAATTGATTGTATATTTCCGTTGAACTGAAATCAGTGTTCCTGTTGATGTTTACTTTTCTTTACTAGATATATAGCAAAGCTCTTGTCTTCTAGAAAGTTGCTTTTTTGAATGGATTTTATTTTATAAGGCATCAGCAACACATATAATTTGTACAGGGGAGACTTTTTTCCCCAGTACATATTCAACTATTTTGTCAAATAGTGGCAGAAAAAAAAACAATAAATATTCCATGTCAGGATCAAATCTATAGCAGTGCAATTGTTCATAAATGGACTAGGAAAATCTCCATCCACATGCTAATGTCAACAAGTATGGGATCCATCATTTCTTTTAATGGTGTGGCACAAATCTACAGTATACACATGTATAATACTTTAATTATACAATACTTTTGCTAGTGCATAAGATTATGGAGCATGCTGATAGATGATGTAAGCAAATTGTGTGGCTGAAACTGCATGACTTTGTTGGCTATGTTATAGTTTTCCATTTATAATAATCCTAGCCCAATATCAGTTTAATTTAAAGACAGCCTGTGTGCAATTTTGAATTATACTGGACCTTCACAGGGGGGCTCTGCTAGACCCTCAACTCGTGAGGCCTGTTCACAAGCTAATGTATAACACAATAAACGAGAAGGGTACTTTAAAGGCACATATAGAATTTGCTTAACAGCAGGGTTTCAGATAAAATCACATTTGTATTGCGAGCAAGTACAAAACATTCACCCCAGATAACACGAAAATTACATCCCACAGTAGAGCGAGAAGCGTCGTTGGAAAGGAGCGTTCGAAATCAACAAAAGTGTTTTATAT
>BLAZ01000925.1:2062643-2064029 GCA_014633955.1 Acropora tenuis
TTGATTTTCAGTGAACTTTCCTTTTAACAAATTATGTCTCTATAAAAGGTGGAGAAGCGGAAGCCGCCAGTGTGTTAGATGAAAGGGCAGGAAAACAAAGCTGAAAAGCCTGATGTCATTTAACAGTTGCACCAGAAAATAACTGGGTGAAACACTTAAAAAACACAGGTCTGCTGAAGGGTGCTTGAATTTCCACAAATGAGCCCCAAAACCAACAAGAATTTGTGACGCTGATGAAGGAAAATTGTTAAATGACACGCAATATAACGAACTGCCACTGCAGTCCACAATCCTGTAGTCGATGAATGAAAATATTATTGTTCAACGGCAAGACGACCTTGTGAAAAGCCCAATTAACCGAACCACAAAATGAAAGCTAGAATTTTATGACAGTGCTTAGGCCTAATCACTGAAACGAGCGCATAGGCTTAATCAGCAAACGAGTGCTTTCTTCGAACCGTAAAATGAACGCTAAAATTTTACAATAGTGCTTCGGCCTTACACTAAATTCAAGTATTGCCAAAATTGCTGATTTGTCAAATTCGCCAAAATCGCCCCAGTGGTGTCAATACCAATGGATGAACTAATTTGATGAAACTGGCAAAAGACCGCCAAAATCACTAATTTTACCAACATTGTCAATCGTGGAGCTTTTTCGTGAAATCTGCCATTTTTGTCATCGTACACATTTCGGGACATAAGAAGAGTCTTCCACTGCCAGTTCTCCACCACTGTCCTTTCCATCAGGATCATCCACAGGTAACGTCATTGTGCCTTCCTTTGTCTCAACTAATTGTAAGTTAGGTAATTCTGCATTATCTATCCCGGCTATTGTCAGGGCACCATCTTTGTTGGATGCGTGCAGTGCCATGAGTGGATCGCTGTCCACCTCTAACCAGCGTTCCACATCACCCCTCCACGCGGGTTTCTTGGGCCACATCATCACTTCATAGGCCGTTTGTGGTTGGTCCAGGATAGTCCCCAATCCCAGAAAAGCTAGTGACGAAGATCTGGACGGGCCAGTTCATCAACCTAGCCAGCCTGTTAGCTGAGAATCTGAAAGCACAGGAAACAGAGCCCCAAATTTATCTTGTTACTTCCTCCAAAAAATGAATCCAAGAGATCATTGACATAGTAACATGGGTTGAAGCTTTCACTGTCTGCTCATGGATTCTATGCAGTGCTCATCCTTCCAGGTGGCAGGATATGACACAGTATAAACATCCTGAAGACCTCCCGCCAGTTTCCTGGGAAGGCTTGGCTGCATTATGACATTGTCTTCTGCAAAGATGCAGTTGCGTCAGGTTTGGTGGACTAGTCTCATATAATCTTGACTTGTATAAGTTCCATACTCATGCAACACTGCTACAAACAAGTCAGTCCTCT
>BLAZ01000929.1:173867-177525 GCA_014633955.1 Acropora tenuis
AAGTTATTTCATAGAACCATCCATGCAACCTTTTTGTAAGGCTCTTTGACTAAAGAGCATTCTTATAAGCAACCATTGTGTTTCTGCTATTAAGGGTCAACCCTCCCCCATAAACTTCTTAGTTACATGTTTGCGGGAACTGGACGTAAATGACCCAACTGGTGTATGACTTGGAGGTTTGCAGCAATCGACAGTGGACAGTGTTCGTTGGACCAGTTGATCTGCTCGGCGTAATTAAAATTTGGGAATAAGTATTTGAACAAGAGCCTAAACAACGTACATTTGATTATTTAGTGATGTACGACTGGCAAAATCTCACAAAATGAATTCTGTTTGGTATTCAAATCTATGTATAATTTGGGAAAGAGTGAATTTCTAAATATGGGTTATGTTGCGTTCTTTTTAAATCTTACAAAACCAAACTTAGGGGGTAAAGAAAGAATTTCCTGACGTGGGGTATACACTCTTTATCTTGTATAAGACTCTAATTTCTGTAATTTAAAGAATATTTTAAGAACGAGATTGTGCATGGTTTGGAAGATAATATAATTTTGTGAGGTGAGGATGTGTAAATGCAATTATATTCTAATTCGCTACCCCGCTCAAACGAATATAAAACATTTATCATGTAACAAGCAACCTCAATTGGGGTGTGTCAACACGAGCCGTGTGCGACCCTCTTTATTATGCCTTCATCAACAGAATGGATGGAAATAATACAATAAACAGAATGAAAACTCAGAAATGCACAAAATTACAGCAAGAAAAACAATCCAACAAAATGATCTAAACTATGCTCGTATAACAATCAATCAGTAAAGATACAAAACGTGCTAAACTTTTCGTGTAGCAGCATGCAAAAAACTACGTTTAAAAGAAGCCCCTGATCACTGGGTATTTGATTTTGAGGGCGTAGGGACGGTCGTAGGACGCGAATGAATATAAATGAGGACAACTCGAATATATACATAGCCTGCCGCTAATGAAGCGACAGAACAGCATACCATGTAACACCCCAAAGAAAAGGTTACGTAACCCATAATAAATACATTACAATCATACGATTTAATTAAACCGTATTAAATTGTTCCTTTTTCTAACTAAAGGGCAAAAATAGCCAAAACCAAGAAAACCACACTAGCACTGACTCATAAGTTCGATCTAATAACATTTCCGCAAGAAGTTAGGTGCATGTGTCACATAGGCTAAACTCCATTTCTCAAATGCTGATCTCAATACGTTACCAGATATATTGAAGTTTGAACTTGAGAGAGTTTCTAATTCTTGGTTAATGGTCAGTAAGTCACTGTTAACACAGAGAAGTAACTATGTTATTTGTTAAGGCGTGTCACAGAAAAACATTTACCCTCCGAATATAAGAATATACAATGAAACTATTGAACATAAGATATATATATGGATGTACTAAATTTCTGTGTGTTTATTTATCAGTAAATCAACCCTGCTTGTTTTTAGTGTTACGACAAGATTTAGTGGAAATCTAACCAAATCAACCCTGTTTTTTTTCTCTTATTGAAATTTATGTAAATCTGGGGTAAAGAATAACTTTCTTTATCTCAGGTATATTGCTTTAAGAGGAATCTCAACAAATCAACCCAGTTTTATTTTGTATTCTCTTATTGATATTGATGTAAATTTGCGGTCATGAATGACTTTCTATATCTGGGGTATATTGCTTAAAAGGAAATCTCGCCAAATCAATCCCTTTTTTTTTCCTCTTATTGAAATTGATGTAAACGTGGGGTAATGAATGACTTTCTATATCTGGGGAATATTGCTTTAAGGCAAATCTCACCTAATCAACTCCGTTTTTTTTTTCTCTTATTGAAACTGATGTAAATTTGGGGTAAGGAATAACTTTCCATACCTGGGGTATATTGCTTTGAGGGAAATTTCACCAAATCAACCCCGTTTTCTGTACTTATTGAAACTGATGTAAATTTGGGGTAGAGAATGACTTTCTAGATCCGAGGTATATTCATTTAAGGGAAATCGAACCAAATCAACCCCTCTTTTGTACTTATTGAAATTGATGTAAATTTGGGTTAGAGAATGACTCTTAAGATCAGAGGTATATCCATTTAAGGGAAATCTAACCCAGTGAACCCTTTTTTTTTTTTTTTTCTCGTATTAAAATTGATGTAAATCTGGGGTAATGAATGACTTTCTATATCTGGGGTATATTGCTTTAAATGAAATCTCACCAAATTAACCCCGGTTTTTTGTACTTATTGAAACTGATCTAAATTTGGTTTAGAGAATGACTCTCTAGATCCGAGATATATCCATTTAAGGGAAATCTAACCCAATCAACCCCGTTTTTTTTTTCTCGTATTGACATTGATGTAAATTTGGGGTAATGAATGACTCTCTATACCTGGGGTATATTGCTTTAAATGAAATCTCACCAAATTAACCCCGTTTTTTTCGGTTTATTGAAATTAATGTAAATTTGGGGTATATTGCATTAAAGGAAATCCCACCAAATTAACCCGGGTTTTTTTTGCGCTTATTGAAATTGATGCAAATTTGTAGTAATGAATGACTTTCTATACCTGGGGTATATTGCCTTAAGGGGAATCTCACTAAATTAACACCTTTCTTTTTTTTCTCTTATTGACATTGATGCAAATTTGGGGGTAGTGAATGACTTTGTATACTTGGGAGTATATTGCCTTAAGGGGAATCTCACCAAACTAACACCGTGACACGGCGGCCCCGTTGGATGGCAATACAATGCAATTTTGTATAATGACAAATTTTAGTTCCTAGCGGAGAGACAGGTTATAGTTCTTGTCATCCAACATGGCCACCATGATGTCACATGCAAACTAGCGTTCTTGGTTTGCACACATGTTGGATGGCAACACAATATAAGTTCTTTTTCCACAACTTGCATAATAATAAAGTTTAGTGTGCAAGGGGAGAAATTGTATTGTTCTTGCCATCCATCATGGCCGCCGTTAAGTCCGATCGATTAATTTCTTGAAAAATCCCACAAAGTCATTATCCTTTGTACTGTTTGATTTTCTGTCTCGGTACAAAACAGGATTAATATACGACTACACAACAAATACAATGGCTTTGCTGATGCAAATTTGTTATTTAGTAGAAAGCCACGTATACGAACCAGGAATCTAGGTTATTATATTTAAATGGTACTTAACCGGGTTACACTATTGGGTTCTTAAACAGGTTCTTACTTTTCAAAAGAGAAAAGGTTTGGCACAGATGGGCATGCCTTTGTATAGTAGACATAATACTTTCTATAAAAGGTCTTCAGTATTAACATGTTCACACAGTTTATGCTCTTGTATGTCAAGCTATGAAATCGGAATAGACTGAACAAAAACAATATCAAAATCATTTTTGTTTTGGATTCATTTTCTTTTAAAGTGATAGCGCTTATTTTAAGAAGTTGTGAATTAGAGCGTTTGATTGAGTTTCTCAAAATAAGAACCAGTGTCAGATTCTGGGCTAAAATAGGTTACGTGAATGGGATCTAAATGGGTAATCCTAGCCTGCCAGGTTCTTAAAAATCTCTGTTCTTATACGCGGGTTTTTACTGTTTGCGTGAAAAAAATTGTTGCGACATAGATTCCTCTTGGTGATGAAAGATTCTGGACATGCGTGACGT